>WAAG01050005.1:11038-40704 GCA_013390105.1 Tichodroma muraria | reverse complement strand
AAAAATAAAAAAAGGTCCATATGCTAATCAATTTAATGTAATTTAAATGTTTCCTTTTTTGATTTTTAAATGTTGAACGTGGGATGTGGCAAGCCACATACCAGTGAATACTCCAGCCTTGCACAGATGGATACTGGTGAGATGACCTGAGATAATAGCATTGCTCGCAACTGTTAAGGCCATTCTGCTGTAATAACAAATTCTAGTCAAGACTGAGACATACTCAGCAACAGGATGTCTTTTCTTTTCTTTGAATTTGAAAACTAGTAACAAAGCTGAGGTTTCCTTATGTTGTGCAAATGTGTGTGCAAACAAGTATTTGTATGACACACAAGTGTTGCACAGTCAGCAGCAGAACGAATACACATACATATATTCTGTGTTCTCTGGGATGTTCATATTACCTAACCTTTTCATTCCAGATGAAGAAGAATAAAAGTTGAAGATTATAAATTGCATTAATTTAAAATTAAATCTGGTTTACATCTTTTGCTGGTGCAGTGCCCATGCCTTATTAAAATCTCTGGGGAAAAAACATATGCTCTTTGGCAAAATTGTTAGTTCTCAGCTACTGAAATGGGCCTCAAAGTAATAATTATATTCTCATCATAGAGTTCTACTGGTTTGTTGTTGGGTTTTTCTCCTTTTCTCCCTGCTAATTAGTTTAATGCTGCCAGCATAAGAAACAGATTTTTACTTTTGTATTTGTACTATTTATCTATAACTTCAGGTTTGTCTGTACTTTTTAGGAAAGGGAATGAATTTCAGTCTTAGCCCTAGACCTCAGATACAACCTATTACTGTGTCTAGCATCTCACTAGCTCTTCTTACTGCTTTCAGCCTATCCCAGTAGAATAGGCTGTGATGGTTGGCTTTCTGCTGCTTATAACCAGGAAGCACACACAGTTTGTTAGATTTTGCATTGTTGGAGGGCCAGAGGCTGGAAATAGGAACGTATAAATTTGACATTTGATTTAATATTCCTGCTGAGTATAAGACACATGCATTTCTCCCTTCACACTCTTATTTTTTCCTGGTGAAGCAGAAAACTTATGATAGTAAGTCCAAAAACAAGTGGTTACTTAGATGGCAAGAAATTGCTGCATAACTGTGGTCCCAAGGAAGAACGAGAAGGTGGGGAAGCTGTGCTGGTTTTATTTTGTGTTGCTGAGGGTGTTTAGTACAGCCAGGTTTCTCAGGGTCCCACTGAGATTTCGTTTAT
Source organism: Tichodroma muraria (assembly GCA_013390105.1). Lineage (NCBI taxonomy): Eukaryota > Metazoa > Chordata > Aves > Passeriformes > Sittidae > Tichodroma > Tichodroma muraria. The sequence continues at coordinate 39,482 of WAAG01050005.1, read as the reverse complement.
GGAGACAAGTATTTTGATTGTCTGGACCTACTGCTGACCTTTTTTCCTTTTCTCTTAATTATTTTGAGTACTGTGGATTAGTATCTTGTTTCAGATTGAAAGAACAACCAACCAAAACAAGAGCCAGATGAATGTGCATGATAAATTGACAGCATGTTACCCTCTTCGTTAAGAGGATGAAACTGGTAGAAAACAAAAAGCAGACATAAAATTCTTAAGCAGACAATTTGCATGTTGTGGGTGGATTTTCCAAAGTACCTGAAGGGAATTTTAAATACTCTGGAAAAATTATCAAAAAGATCATAACCTGAGCGTGTTGTAAGTAGTGAAGAACATTAAGAACAGTCGTGAGCGCTGCAGAATATCCTAAAGTATTTTCACATTTACAGCTCAGTCTCAAAGGAAAAGCTGTAAATGGAAGAGAAGGACTAGAAAAATCTGGTCCATGCAAGTGTTAGTAATGAACACTGTCAATACCATGTTCTGAGAACTCTGAGATGTAAAACAACTGTTGGCATTTGAAAGTTAGGACAGTGTTTAGGGTTTTTTTTGGAAGAGCTGAAGGTCAAAAAACCTGATGCCAGACTGCATGTGAGCTTTAACCTGGCAGGCAAAACACACCACTAAACCTTTCCAGTTTGGCTGGCAGTTTCCCCTAGCTGTGTTTTGTAAGAACACACTGGGGCCAGCCAAGCAAGATCGATAAATCGACACACATTCTTAAACAGCAGCCGTCTGTAACATCCAGTTCCACTTGGCTAAGCACTAATTTGGTTTTTGCTTCTACTTTTTAATTTATTTTGAGCTCATTGTAATCTGTTTGGATTGGTTTGTAAAATTTGAAGTAAATAGTCCAAAAGGAGAATATGACAGCCAGTGCTTTATTGCCACCTCCTCTCTCCACCCCATTTCAAACAAAGCCTAATTCCAACTTGTGTAGATGTTGCTGGAGAAACTGCGTATGGCCACATGAGAAACTTCATTGTCAGGAGGTAACCTGGTGCACTCCCCAGGGATGTGGTGCTTCTGCGTTGCAGTACATCCACCCTTGCCTTTTGCTGGCACTTACTCATTTGTTAAGGGTTTACATTTTTTAAGGGAATTGCCTTTGTTCTGTCACCAGGTAAGCCGGCTTTTGCTAATTACGTTAGATTAGTGTATGTGTATATGCAGGATAGTGCTAACAAAAGGATTCTGCTTACAGAATTTAATAGTTTGTTCCATTAAGTAGCTCTTAGTTGTCTGAATCCATGCTGACTTAGAGCTATATAGATGCATTTTTTTGGATAATCTTGAACATGCATTTTTGATATACAGGTTGTACATCCACCCAATTATGCTAAAGTTCCTGTGAACTGGGCTGGGTGTCCTGCCACTCACATAAGTGCAAGTGGCTCTTACTGACTTGAATACCAGTCAAAATAATCTTAAAAAAGTAGCAGATCTATACTGCAGTGAAAGCAGAAGAATAATGGCTGAAGATGATGCAGTTTTATCTGCTGGTTAGTTGTGATGATGATGGTAATTATCATTTAGCTAGCCCCATGCAGCTTCTAAGGACCATGCAAAGTGTGCAGCAATTAAGTGTGAACTACTCTGTACTTTAACTTTTACTGTATTTGGAAAGCTTGACACCTTTTATTATGTGTGACAGACCTGGCACTGAGAAAAAGATGTAAGAAGCATGACTTCAACTTGCAATCATCTAGTGAAACTGTATCAATGATAAATTAGACTTGTATGAAAAAGAATAAATGCTCAGATAACGTCATGGTATAGCTCCACATCAAGTTATCCTCTATCTTTTTTCTTTTTTCTTTTTTTTTTTTTTAATATGGATTGCAACATGCTGCTTATGCCATCAGAAGTGTGGGTTAATTTGACAATTTCTGATTTCAACTAAGTTGTGTCAGCCACCTGCAAAGAATATGGGCCTTAATTTTATTCCTTTCAGGTATGTGAGAAATATTTTCCTTGCCAGAACAGAAAATTGGAAATTGAAAATGGGCTGAGTGATAGACCTGTCTTATTTATTGTCACACAAAGAATTGTCAGGAGATGTGGGTGGGAAAAAGGGGATTTGTTCCAGTAAATACCTCTTTATGATACTTTCTGAAAGGCAAGCAGCCAGAGCTTCTGCAAGCGCAAGTTTTTGTCCTGATTATGAACTACTTATTTTCTTGCTTTTATGAAATGTACCTTGGTGTGTTAATCTGCATGCATTTGCTTTGGTTTTTTGTTGGTGGTTTTTGTTTTGTTATGTTTTTGTTTGTTTGTTTGTTTGTTTTTTCCCCCACTTGTTTCTCAGGCAACCCAGTGGACATTTTGCTGCTGAAAGGGATACCCTTGAGGTTCAGTCCTTCCTGTAATGGGCCAAGGGTGATAAATGAGAGCTCAGAATTAAATGCATTTGCTTTTCGCGCGAGCTTGATGCTCTCATGCTGTTGGGGAGCAGCAGGAGTGGCCTGCCCAGCGTGGGGCTAAGCTGGAGCAGGGTGGGGCCGAGTCGGGCAGGCCCGGGCCGGCCCGGGCAGGTTTAGGCAGGCCCGGGCAGGTTTAGGCAGGCCCGGGCAGGTTTGGGCCGGCCCGGGCAGGTTGAGGCAGGCCCGGGCAGGTTTAGGCAGGCCCGGGCAGGTTTAGGCAGGCCCGGGCAGGTTTGGGCCGGCCCGGGCAGGTTTAGGCCGGCCCGGGCAGGTTTGGGCCGGCTCGGGCAGGCCCGGGCACCTCCGGCTCCGGCCAGGGCAGCGGGAGCAGCGGGAGCAGCGGGGCTGTCCGAGGCCGGGCGGGTAGCTCGGTGGGCAGGCACAGGGCTGGGCACGGGCAGCGTCAGCGGCTCCGGCCTGGCCAGGAGCCGCAGCTGGAGCTCCCGCCCAGCCACCCGGGAGGATCTCACAGCCCTTTGTCTCCTCCGAGTTGTTCCTGGCAGGCTGCACCTGGGCTGCAGATGGCCATGAACGGGGGCAGGGAACTCCCAGATGAGTGAATGGGAAGAGGCTGCGAGAGCCTGCTTGGGACCTGGGAATGTATCCTCGAGCCATGTGTTTTTCCAGCTTTTCCTCACAGTTCCTACAGATGGGATTAGATTTTTTTTTTCCTTTGTATTTTTTTTTTTATCCTTTTTATCCAGTACTGCAGGCTTTCAGTGGGAAGAAAAAAAAAATTCCTAGTAGGCCATGAACACAAATCTGGAAGTACATGGCAATTTTCCTGCTACTCCAGCACATTTGACTTTGACAGTCTGTGGCACCCCTGTGTCAGACTGTTCTGGTTATCCTGTTTTCTCAGGATAAGCAAAGACCATGATTCTCTACAATGGACTGCATCCTAAATTGAGAACTGAACCCAGGTGCAAGGGCTTTATAAACAGATTACATTATTTACTTAATTCAGAGGGATGCTAAGTAACTTTCTGGGAAACCACAGATTGTGAATATGAAAGACTTCTCATTTTGCCAGTCACAATCTGTGGCTGCAGAAATGCTCTTACAGCACTTACCTGGGAAATAAATTACTTTTTATTTTCAGAAATAAGATTAACACAGCTATTTTTCTGTCTGTGGAGCACTTTCTACCTTTTGTGAGTTGTCTGCACAACTTCCTAGGAGGCAGAAAAATGAAAACTTCCTGCTGAGAAAACCAAGTCAGATTTGTTCTGTTTATTTCTGAAATGGCTTGTGGATGGTGCTCCTGCAAACGCAGGCCCAGAACCACGAATTGTTGTGCCTTTTGCCAGTGGGCAGAGGGCTGCTGCAGTCAGGAAAGTGCCAGCTGGAGACTGCCAGTCCCAGGTCAGTGCAGCACCAAGCCCCTGCCGGGTGTTAGTCAGGTTTGCTGCCTGGGATGAGCGTGGTGCTGAGGGCTCGGGCATGACTTTGCTGGCCTTGGCACAGTGGAGCAATCGGTCCATGCCTGCAGCAAGCAGGTGTGGTATCAGCTGCCTCCCGGGGATGCATCCTAGGTTAGGGCAACCCAGGACCGTTAGCCCTTCTGGTGTAACCCATTGAGTTGCTCTCAGACTCTTTGTGAACTTTCCTAGAAGTGGTGGTTTTACTCATTCTCATGCTTGCTGAGTGGATTGGGAGAAATATGCCTGAAGTACACATGGGAAAAAACATGTTTATAGCCTTTCTTGCTTGTTAAAATATTGTATAGCTCAATCATATTACCATTTTAGTCTTCAGAATTAACAGCTCTTTTTGCTGAGCGTGCTTTTTTCATCACATGAAAAGTGACTTTATACGTACTCAAATAGCAAAATAAAGTTTGTGAATTCTTTTAATTTCTTTCTTTCCTTTTTAATAGCAGTAACTCCCACGAACTGGTACAAGGCTCAGTACTGTGCAAGCAGTTTTTCACTCTTAGAATGCTGTCACTGAAAAGCAGATATTGTGTGAAGTACCATCGATCACTGCCGCAGTTTTATACAGTTTGTCACCATTGTTCTTCGTATAGCATTGAGTCACATTTAGAACTATGCTCACAAGTGTTCAGCATGGGGGAAAAAAAGTGTTGGGTTTTCTTAATGTAAAAAAGTCTTAATTATTTATGATATGATACAATTGATTTGTTAGTGTATAGCAAATATGTCTGATGTGGCCTAGTATAGGTGAGAACAGATTTATTAGTATGTTTAGAAGTGTAAGATGTCATTTATAATGATGGAGAGTGGAATGGAGTTTCTAGAGACCTAGAAGAGCTGAGGTTAGAAATATTAGAGCAGATATCTATATATAGGCTGTTCTGACAGCTGCCTAGCTCAGAGGCAGAAATGGACTTTTATATGTGGTTTTACATTAACAGCTTTGGGATTCCCTAATAATTTCCTTGGGTTTTTTTTCAGAGAGCATGCTGTATCTCAGGTAAACTCACACTGAAATAATAGATGATTTTAAATTGGTGTGTGAGCAGATCGCATTTTCTCTCAGTCTATCAAACACCATGTAAATACATCTTTTAGAAATATGGGATTTCATGCTGTACAAATCATACCTATGGCCTAGGCTACTTTGGAGATCTTGTAATTTTGCTCCCTTATTCAGCCAATATAGAAAGGTTTTATTTTCCTTTCATGCAATACCTATATAGATGAGCTTGTAGAATGAAATGGGGAGAACCCTGTTTGTAATTGGGACATAGAGGAGGCAGCAGTGTACCATCTTTGTGTTAGAGCAGCCATTTGAATTTCATTGGGAAGGGTGAGGAATTAAGTATTTCTTCTTCCAGTGCTGAAAAGACAAACTCCCCAAACCAAACCAATCTATGGCACCAACCCCATGACACGTAATGCTGGTTTAAGAGAACTGTGGCCAGGTGCTGATCCAGCGGTGCTCCGTTAGCAGAGCTGCAGAGGGTTGCTGCTGGAAAGGTGTTTGTGAAGTGTATCCTGACGTGACTTTGAAAACTCTTAGCTATTGTGGACAAATGTCAGCAATCCAGAGCAGCAGTGAAGAAAGGGCAAAAGGCCACGCAGTATTTATTTTCCAAGTGGGGACCCTTTGAATTTAGATTTTTTTGTGTTAACATCGTAAGAACATGTATGGGTTGTAAGCATTTGACAGAATAGATTAGGAGAGGTAGCACTTTAATCTTATTACTCTTGTAGTTATTTTAGAAGTGAGTATTTTTTGTCTGCTTGTACTAGCTTCTGACAGCTCTGATAAGTTGGTATTGGGTAAGCAGGGCTTACGACAAGGAGAGATTCCAGAGGTGAATTCCTGTGCAGAGATAATTTGGAATTTGCTCCACAAGAAGCCTGCCAAAGCCTGCAGTAGTATGGCAAGGGATCATGATCTTTGTGGAGCTGGAGCTCGTGGGAGTCGGATAGGCAGCACAGCAGAGTGGTTTGGACAGAAGCTTTGGTCCAGGAGTCTTGGGGAGGGAAGGTGGGAGGAAGGACTGAAAACTGCAGGGGGCCAGAGAGGGAGACAGTGCTTGACAGGAGAGAACAGCCGAATGGTGTGACCAGTGCAAATACTATCCTTCAGGATTGGAAGTCTTGCGTCTAGACATGTAAGGCTGTGGATTCTGTGGTTCACCTTGGAGAGTAAATGTCCATGTGATTGCTGGTGATGTTTCTTTATTATCTCGTAAATGCCGGTCATTGCTTGCAGGATAGAAAGACAAGGTGATTTGTGTCCAGCTTTAAATGTCTTCAGTTCATCATCATCAAAAAAACCCCACTCTTTTTTTTTTTTTTTTTTCCCTGGATGTTCCTTCTGAACATCTTATTCTCAGCTTTCTGCCAGTATTTCTATGTAATAATATCTCTGCTGTTAGGCCCTGTGCCAGTTCAGTCAGTGCAGACTGCTTTAGTCCTTTGGATTCATTGTTTTATTTGCTTGGTTTTAAGTATTTTTCTTTTCTGGTTTTAGGGTTGCACTTGAGGCAATGATGAAGATAAATCTGTAAACCCTATGATAAGTTCTGGAATAAGGTTTTCTTTCAATCTGTCTGCCAGACAGGCAGATATTTTAATCAAATCTCATATCAGTTGTTCAGGCATACACTAGAGTTCCCTTCTGAAAAATATTTCTTTGGTTATCAAATTGCTTCACTCAGAAGTCTCTGAAGAGTTCATTTTTGCTGTTTAATCCACATTACCTTTAAAACTCTCGGGAGTTTTATTGTATTGATTGTAAAAGTGTAAAGGCTTTGAAATAATTTTTGCTAGTATTGTAACAAACTACCCGCCTTTCATTGCATGTATTGCAGTATTTTTTTACGCTTCTCTCACTCTGCCACAGCAATTCCATGGCTCTGCTCCTGGGTCTGTGCTGACATTCTCCATCGTGCAGCTTCCAGACAAAGCTGTTCTGACAAGCAGGATGGAGCATGGCAGCAAGAATCACCTTCCTTCTTCATGGCAGTGATCAGGGTGCAACATCCTGGAGTGCTGTGCTCCTGTGCCAGGGCCTGCAGAGAGGCTTTAAACTGCAAGAGCAGCCAAACTCAGCCTCGGGAGCCTGTGCCCTGGCAGCATCCCTGCCATAGATGTGCTCAGCTGTGATTTCCCTGCTGACTTTGGGTATGGCATGTGGAATTTGTCCTTTGAGTAATCTGGCTTTTAGGTTTCTCCTCAGAGTTCAGAGTTATCATCTTGATTGTCACCTTCTAAAATCCTGTATTACATGAAAACATTTTAAAATCTGTTTAGAAGTAAACATTGCCAGGCAGACAAAAACTAAGATCTGGAGTGCTGAACATCCCCAAAGTCACACATCTGTGAAGCATTTACTGTAGTTTTAAAAAAATGGTCAGCTGCTGATCTTTAAGGCAGAATAACTTTCTCACCCTCCCTACCAAGGGCAGAGCTGGTGCTGCACATGGCTGCTACAGTGTCTGTGAGAGAAAGGGACCTCCTCTTAACTGCCAGCATCTTGAACTGGAGGTGAAGCTGAAGACCTGGTTCTCTGCTTCCCCAAAGGGTTACAGAGGTGCTCGTCTTCCACCTCATGGATACAGCTGGTGGTGTGGCTCTTGTCCCCATCGGGATGTGAGCTTCTTCCACTTCAGATGTCTGGTTCAAGCTGGAGATGTGAGTCATTGCATTGCCCCAGGACACAGGGGGCTAATCTTCCACCTCCTGGGCGCAGCTGGGTATGCAGGTCACAGCCTGTGCCTCTGCACCCTGCCAGGGCAGGGAGCTGCCCACCTGGGCTTCTGCCTCCCTCAGGGCTTGGGGGTACTCGGAGTAATTCATCTGTTCCTGAGATGTGACAAGCTCTTGGAATAAACTCTCTGTGACTGGGAGAAACGCCTGCTCACTTTTGCTCCTCTGACCTTTCACCTTAGGTGTTAAAGTGAAAATCAGTTTCAAAGTGAAGATAATGTCAGACAGTGACTAACGGCTGTGAACTTGTTCAGATTGTAAAGAACTACAGTTTAGGCAGACTTGAACAACCCTACCTCATCTTTTTCGGCTTGTTTGTTTGGGAGGTGTGTTTTGTCAGCTTCTGAAGAGCCACATCTCCAGTTTTGTTATACATATACAAGAAGGAATTCAACACGATGGTAAATGGTCTATTGGCTTATTTGTGCCCAGGTATTTCAGATATTTTTAGAGTATTGGTAAATATGTGCGTCACACTCAGAGTGTGTAATTTATACCATTGTGGTGTACTGCAGAATTTTGTGGAAAAAAAGTCTTCTAAAAACTACCAGTGTAATTCCCCTCACTGAAAATTCTGTAACTGTGACTCTCTGGCATCACTTATGCTGTTAAAAGCTTCAGTTCAGAATACATTAACAGGGCAGAATAGAGAAATCCAGAGATAGGGCAGTGTGCACCTGAAGGATGCATGAAAATGTCAAGCTTGTTGATTACATCATCCTGCAGGTGATTCAGAGCTTCCAGAAACCCGGCTTGCGTTGTGCGCTCTTCTCTCTGGGACTGCCATACTCCTGTAATTTGCTTTTTACCTGGACCTGCCCTATGCAAGGCTGTATTGGAAAACGAACTTTGAAGTTATGTCCTCAAACCAGCAGATTGGTGTGTTATTTTGGGGGGAGTTAAAAGCATTCATATTCTCTTTTTATTTAAACACAAGAAAAACTCCTCTGCAGTACTTTGGACTGTGTTCACTACCGTGAAGTGTTTTGTTGGGTTTAATTGTGTTAGTTGGTCTCAGGAGAAGTTAACACACATGAACACTGTTATTCTGTAGGACTAAAATGCAGCTTATAGGAATTGGAGTTTATAACCTTATGCTGTAAGTGGTTTCCCTGTGATCACAATCAAACCATGTTATTTTAAATGTAGCTTATTTGCTTAACTTATTACAAGTGTATTTTGTTCTGCAGTTTATACTTTCTAAATAATAAAATACCACTCAGACACTTTATTCCCAGTCAATAAAAACACAGTAGTGTTATCAGGCCCTCTTTGGAGGTGCTACATGATGGGTTTTAACAGGAAATATTCTGCAGATAAGGGTTGTGGTTTTTTTGTGCTGCTTATCATGCTCTTGGAACCAGCTGGTTCAGTTATTGTCCTCACCTCACTCATTTCACCAACATTTCTTTTTCTGCTTCTTTTAAAGCCTTCTTTGTCTATGGTATTATGAAAAAAAATTAATATTTGGGACCCAGTTGCACTGATGGAAATAGGTTATTTTCCAGTAAAACATAATTGATGTGGGAAATAAAAAAGATAGTGGAAGTCGTGAGGTCTGATGGAAGCACTACTCATTTTGCCTTACTTTGGTGGGGGGTATATATCCAAGTTTTACAATCTAGCAACTACTCAGATTCAGTGCAACTGAAGCAGAAAATCTGAATAATCAAACAATTTTTGTCTAATACTAGTCAGTTGCACAATTTTAAGAGTACAAGTGCTGATGGGTCAGCAGGTGATTTAATTTCTCCTCCTTATGTGCATGAGATTGTTTGTTACAAATGATGCTCCAGCTCGCTTTGCTGTGGGAAGATCTTTTGTGAGATATTCGAGATTAAAACAAACCTATATGTTCTAGTAACACAAAGGAACGTTTTTTCTTTGAAACTGGTGGGTGGATAAAATTCTTTGTTGAAGTTTTTAAAAACCTCTCTGCAGGCCGTGTGGAGAATTGCCACATGCTTCTCATAGATTCCAAATTTCTGCCATAGCAAGTCCCACTGGTTTCAACCACAGGCTCTTTTGTTTTCTGTACTCGCCTTTGTAACCCTCAGCAAGTGGAGGCAATGCCAGAAGCTCTGGAAAACAAGAGCGAGAGGGTGCGAGCCAGGCCTACACTGCTGCATTCCTCTGCAATGGTAGGCCACCGAGTGGGCTTCGTTTCAGCTCTTCATTGTAAACCAGAGGCACGGAAAACCGGGCCCAGCTCTGTGAAAGCATGCAGAGTGCGAGGCAGTTTCTGCAATCAAGTAGATTGTTCTTAATTACAAGCTGAAGATCAAAAATCGTTCTCACTCAGGGGATGCTTTCAGCTTTTTTGAATGCCTCCTTTTACTTGCAGGTTTCTTTACCTGTCCTCACAAGCAAACAATACCTTCATACAACCACAAAGCTCATAACAGTCCTGAGCCACTTTCTGTTTCACAGTGTCACAAAATCATTAAAGTTGGAAAAGACCTCAAAGATTGAGTCCCAGCTTTGACTGGACACCACCACATCAACTAAACCAGAGCACTAAGTGCCACATCCAGCCATTCCTTGAATACTTCCAGGAATAGTGACTCCATCACTTCCCTGAGCAGTCCAATTCAATGCTTAATCACTGGTAATTTCTTATTACTGGTAATTTCTGTATGGTAATTTCACTGAATTGCCGAAATACGGATATAGCCCATTAAAAAAGACAATGAAGAGGAAATTAAGCACCATGCAGTGACGGATGATGTGTAACTCAGGCCTCCCAGCTCTTTTCTTGCATGTTCAATCTGATATGACTTTCGCAGTAGGTTTAAGACAAAAAGGGTCTGTTGCACCCCTGGTTTTCAGCCTCAGCATTGTCAGTAACAGGAGAACACATGGAGTTGGTATGCAACTGCTGCTCCAATTCCTACGGTTTGAAACGCCTTGCTGACTGGTTTGCTTTCATCTCTCTCTCTGACATGGGCAGAATGAACTGGCTAAATTTCTTCAGTAAGAACACAGAGGAGAGAGAGTTCTTAAAGGCATAAATAATACAGGGTGTACGAGTCTGGGGAGAGTATGATGTTCTTTTTCCTCCATCCAGTCTGAAACCTGGCTGCTGGAGTGCAGCCCCTCACAGTGGGTATTGGGATGTTAACGCATTTCAGCCCACAGTAACCACACATGCTTCCCATTAATATCCAGACTTTGGGCATGGACTGTGGGTTATTACTGCAAAGACTTGGAAGTGTTTTCATATCTCTGACACGCAGATGCTAGGAGTTGTGTGTGCCTTGGTGAAAATACAGAAAAGCTTTCCGGCAAGAGGACTCCTGATATATCAAAGATCTCTGACTCAGACAGTATTGCTACTTTTTGCACACTGACACCATAAAATGTAATTGCCTTCAGCAGAATGATAATGCTGAACAGAAGCGGTAATGAATATACAGCATATTTTTAATTTCTTATTTTTATTTTGTAGTCATTTCACAGAAACAACCCTCTCAAATCAATAAGTTGTCAGCAGAACTAAAAATTATGTGTTGTTTGCTGATTCACAAACTAAGATTTAGGCGTGTTTATCAGAGTGTCACCATTCCAGATAGATGTCACATTGCTCTGTGTTTTCACCTAGTCATTGGTTGCATAATGGTTTTACTGGGTAAGTTTAAAAAGTCAGTATGGTTACCTTACCAAGAAAGATACCACAGCAACAATTCCTCACAGTGCTAGTACCACCTTCCAGGGATCCTTCTCCCATAGAATGTTGGTTTTACTGCAGCGCAATGCTTAAGGGATGTATTTATCATGAAACTGGTACTCTTGTAACAAGCAGTGGTTCACAGTTATATATTAAACACTTTGGGATGATGAAGTCTAGCCGAATTAAGGGGAAAGAAAAAAAAAAATCAGGCTATTGATTAATCTACTGAACTTGCAAAATTCATGCTACTTCTTGTTTATCACTCCATAATCCAGCACTACTTTTATAGTCGAAATAAGTGTGTATTGACATCTATGCTGTCTTCATCATACAGACCTTTAAGCATTGGCACCCTGAAATGAAAGATGCAAACTTAAGAAAGCAGATGATATTTGCTGTTAAAAGACATAATTTACTGGTTGTGTTGCATATAATTTTACAACTCTCCTTGGTGTAAATATGGTCTTTAAACAGCTGCTGTCATGTTGAAAGAAGTGTATTTATTTTAACCAGATTCTGTGGGCCTGGTACTGCTTGTACGAACTATACGTACATTGGGATCAGGATTAAAATCTTGAAGTCCTTTCTTGTCCCACTAAACAGGGGGTTGATGATTTTGACTATCCTTATGCAGAACAGCAGTGTGTGTTTGTATTGATGAATGCTTCTGGGGGATCACCTCCCTCATACCAGCCACCTTCACGATGAACGACTTCAGAGGTTTATTTTCCCAGCTCTACTTCCTGAGCTCTGAGAGTTGCTTTTCAGGTAGCTGAGGGAAGTGCTGAAAGTGGTACATCTCAGGATGATGGCAAGGCTGGCTGGCTGGTGCACTGAGGGAACTGAGAAGAAACTGTCAAGTCAGCTCGGGAGGTTTATTTACCCCAGTGTCAAAAGAACAGCACTGCTGTTGGAAGCACCTCTGGCAGCCAGCAGGTTTTTCATTGACTAGTCTTTTGGGAAGAAGGCTGCTAGTCATTTCAGGAGAGATTTTACTCTGTCTCTTAGCTAGTAAAATAGGTAATACTTGTGAATTGATGCTGAAGTATGTCAAATGTTCGAGGGCTTGGTTTTTTTTCCGGTAGATCTGGAGTACGTTTAGGTTAGTATCAGAAATAAAGTGAGAGGAATCACATTTAAGTTTTCATACTGTAGCAGTTAGTGTCTGAAAGAATTTACATTCTCCTATGCAATTTTCAGTTTTTTCCCTACAGCATAATTTTATGCTAAAAAGTACATATTCCTATTCTACCTGAGTGAATGCAGTACTTTTCTTTGAAATATGAGCATAAATAATATAGCTAGTGTCAACTGCAGAGACAATCGATTCCATAACAGGATGTGAACTACATTCTCCCTCACTCTATCAAACATTTTTGTGTTTTCATGAGCTCTGCTGCTCCAAACTCTGCTACCTCAGCAGCTCTTCTTCAGCAGGAGAGAACCAGGGAGGGCTTGGAGAAATGAGATCTTTCATGAGTCTGAAAGAAACTGTGCCAAGACTTGGGTATTAGAAAAGGTCTTGCAATTAACAGATCCTGTTTGACCTATTAATTTTTGGTCTGGCATCAGCTCTTAGGGGGTATAATGCTTTCTTCAGAGAACAGTTAAGAACTGGTATTCCATGAGGTACCAGGGATTCAGGAAAAGCAGCATTTGTCAGACACTTCTTGTAAAATGTTAAGTGGAAGTTTCGTTCACCCGGCCAGAACAATGTAGTCTAAATATCTAAACCTATGTTGTGCCTTTACCAGCAGCAGTGCAATAACTTTCAGTAGGCCCAGCCATTGATCCTTACTGACTGAAGATGTAATATAGAACTAAGCTTGGTCGTTTTTTAAATTTAGTTCAATAGAGGTAAATACTGGACCAGGTGAGGTTTTTCACTTTTTACTGTATTTTCAGTACTAAGTTTTATTGTAAGGAAAATTATGCCACAGCAGAACTCTTACTCACTGCTTCAGCAGATCAGTGTAGGAATGTGCTCAACTCATCAGTGGAATGGAAACACCCTCACAGCTTTTTTATTCTAGTCTGGAAAGAGCTTTATATGCTGCAAAATGTCTAATGGAAGAAGGGAGGGAGGAGTGCATGTTATGCTTAGCAGGTGGATTCTCATTTTTGTGGTGGTTTTGTCTGCAGCTTGGTTAGCCCATAGAAAAAGCCAAATTTCTTGTGGAGAAAAATATAATTCCTTCAGTTTTGGTGAAGCTATAGAGAAAATTTGCCTTTGGGTGGAATTTTTGTTCCCTGAAAGTGATAAGCTTTGGCAAGGAAGGAGGGAGGGAGGAGAGCAAGCTGTAATGGAAGTGATCTCTTGGCTAAGTGCAGTAGGAGTGTTAAAGTCATGTGAATCTGTATCATGAGACACATGGGCACTTCTCTCTGCATTCACTCTGCTAGAAAATGGGGAGAATGTCTGTGTAAAGGCTAAATGCACCAGCATATCCGTTCTGGTTGTGTTCAGAGCTATGACCAAGTTTTTGTTTCACAATTATACTGCATACCATCTATTTCAAACAGAAATATTTGTCCAAAATTGATTCCCAACTGTTTGACAAGCATCAGACAAACCCAGTAATTAGGTCTGTGAATTGAAATGTCTGATGGCATATTGCCTTCTAACCATATTAGAGAAGTTAGGCTAAGAGCCATTTTTTTCTGCAATGTCTTAGCATAATGAGGATGAATCAAGCTTTTGCAGTTCAGATTTAACAATGCAGACATAATTCTTTCCTCTGTCTCCCCAAAAACTTCTGTAGTGAAGCCTAATGTCTCTGGACACAACCAGAGCTGTGCTGCAGTAGAAGTCCAGACCAGGAGCTGGGTTGTGAAATTTTCTCAGCACAGAGTTGGAACCCAGATATCCTCAGCTGCAGCATGTATGTAGCGATGATGGATGTGTTTTCTCTGGCCTTTTATTCTTTCAAGTGCCTGATATTACCACAAGTGTTATTAGAAGCCACATGTTCCAAAACAGTGGTCCCAGCCTCTTAAATAATGCAAGGCAACCTTTTACTAATACATTTGCCTTACTGCTATAGCTTACCTGACATCTTGAAATCTCAGCTGTGACAAAGTTGATTAATTTCTCGGTGTTACCTTTTGTTGTTCAAGTGACTAAACATAGATGAATCAAAACAAAAAATCAGATGTTTTAGCCAATATTTTATTGTCAGCATTTCAGTAAACATACTAAAATAAACTTAACTCAGAATTGAGGACTGTACTGCATTTATTTCACTATCCAGTTGACATTTATAGAAAAGAGAGGACATAAAAAGTAGAAAAGGAAAAACACAGATTATATTTCATTTACTGAAAAACAGTGCTTTATATATATATAGATGACTTAAGATAAAATGAAAAGTTGATTTAAAAGTTCAGTAATTTCCATCTTCATACCCTGAGAAAAGAAAGAAGGCCAAGAAGAAAGAAGTACTATCAATCACAGCAGCCTGTAGTTACGATAAAGTGTATTAAATATTCAGTGTTACAAAGTTGATTAATGTACTTTTTGGCATTGAGTAAATAATACTTAATTCTTAAGATTTCATACAATTATTTAAGCTGCTGTCATGTATAATCAATATTTGCAATATGCTGTGACTATGGATCTTGTACTTCGGCTTTTATCAGCTTCATCTTCCTCATTTGTTTTACAGCATTTGTAGAGGGAGCAGCAGTAGGAATGTGAGAGGAATTACAAGTATCTGCAAGAAAGCAAGACTGGAAAGGAGTAGGAGGAGATGAAAAATTTGTAATCTTTTTTAAGACTCCTAGCTTAACAATGTCTTTCCAGGCTGTCCTCTGTATGGAAGAAGACTACGGAGTGCTGTGCACACAAGGAAGGACTGTCATAGAGCAGCCCTGCCAAGTGACCCATGAGAAGGATGTTTGTACCCGTGGTCTCTCGATTGGAAATTGTCCTTTGCATAGAGCAACTTTCTGTGGTTGTTGGGAGGAGTTGTTTGAAGCATTGGGCTGAGAGGTCCCAGCCATTTAGCAGCTTAGGGAAAAGAGATATTTTGATTCTCAAGAAATGGGATAAACTATCAAAGTCTAATCAAGCACTAAGGCCGCAGTTTTGAAAATACTTACGTGGGAACCTAACCCCTATTAAGGACAATGAAAGATTGGATTTATTACTGTCTCATTGAAAACACCTTTGGACTTTCTCTTTGGTTTCATTAACAGACTGCTAAGATTTTTTTGTCCATCTATATTCCTGATTTTGGAAGTCACTGTGTGTACAGGGAGCAAATGGCTCTGGTCACTCTGACCAGCATGCCCAGGGAGCTTAGTGCCAGCAGCAGGCTCGGGGCAGCGTGTGGTGAGGGGAAGCAGAGAGGTGGCATTGCCTTTGGGAGTGGTCCTTGGCCGCACCCAGAGTGCCTCATCCCTGCTTGGAGTCTGGTTCCCTCCTGCTGTTTTTGGGCTGGTGTGAGGGGGTTCTTTTCTTGTGCTCTCATATGCACAGCTCTCAAGCACCATAGTCACTTACATATTAATAGAAGACACTATTCTAGTGCAATCTAGTTAATGCCTATGGCAGTGCATCCTGCTGTACTTCATTTTACATGGATTAGCAAAAAAGTGCCTAGGATCTCTTCCTCCCGGGTCAGCTTTCTCTTATACGGGTGATATGGTACAGGTTTTGTGCTCTATTTTAAGAAAGAGCTTCATCTTCCATAGGGAAAAAAATAGTAGCTATACACAGCATTTACAATGGGTTTTAATAAAAGTCTAGATATTTGTTTTTAAATGAACAAATAAGCATACATTTATATAGTCCATTAATTCTGGATGTCCTTAGGACATTATTAAAGTTATCTGTCTCTCAAAATGCACTGGAAGATTTTGATTAGTTAGCAACAATATTAACAGTATCTCTCTTACATGTTTCTATATATTAGAGAAAACATAAGCATGAAGAAAATTTAGAGGCAAACTTAAATGTGTGCTTTCACTGCTGAAATAAAGCCTCCAGAAAGATTTATACTTTATAGCTCACTGCGTATGCATTGGGAGAAGCTACTTTTGTGGCACAAATACCCTTCTTTGTTGCTTACCAATACCCGTATTCAGTGGCACAAAGAACAACTGTTGTAAAAAATATTAGTATGCAGATGCTCTGGTGTTTTGTTAATGCATTTAATTAAATACAATAACTCTTTTGTTTGCTTTTCTTTTTCTGTCCTTGAATGGATTTGTATTATGGTATAGAACCTAGGCTTAGAGTCGCTGTTTGAAATGTTTTGCAGTTTCAGATTGTATCACACATCCAAGTTAGTTATTTTTCTTTTGTTCTATTAAGAAAATCATTTGGGTATATTAGTAGTTTCTAATAAGTTTGAGAGCGTCTTTTCAGGAAGACTCAAATTCCAAAGTTGCCAGCAAATGTTTTCACCACTAATGAGGTTTTCAGTGACAGGCACTGGTTAAATTGTATTCCTGAGAGACTTTCAGATGTTTTAACTGAAGAAATTTTTCTTGAAGTTCCCCAAAGTTTTCTAGCTAGTTTTCACAAAAGAAATAAAAAAAATTGCACATCAAAACTGCACTTTATGTTTTTATATGAAAAACTGTAGCAGGCTGATTACAATTGTAACCTACACGCAGGTTTTGCAGAAGCTATCATTACTCTCTTGTGTTGTTACCCATAAAATTATTTCAGAATTATTCTCAAGAATAAAGGTTTCTTTAGTGCCCTGTGGGTGGGTGAAGCCATATGAAATGACTGTGTCAAGTCTAAAATTGCTCTGCTGAATCAGCAAAGTACTTGAGCCCAGAGTACTTTGAAAACACAGCAGTATTTGCCAGATCCTATCCCTCCCATGGCAACAAGGACCAAATCAAATGAGGATGTAAAAAGGTAAGTAGGAGACCCTAAAGGTAATACATGACTAACTTATTTCTGAATTTCTGAGCCCCCTTAACTCCAAAAGACATTTCTGACACAGAGTGTGTGGGAGGTGTCTGTGCTGAAGGTTGTTCCTCAAGCAGTGACCTATTAATACTCTTTTGGTGTTCCTTGGAGATCAGTCGTATTCTTCAGTGGGTGCAGTTTCCTTTAGAACAGTGGGAGTCATGGTATAGACCATAAAAACCTCCATAAATCTTTTTGTCACTGATAGAAGGAGCTACTACAGGTGAAGGAAGGGCTAAGTGTCCTGCAGCTGATGCTTCTCTGGGTGCGTCAGAACACAACTGTGGAAAAGGCAACAGGCATTTCACTTACCACAGGGGTCTGTCTTGGCACCTTTCTTGAGTAAAAAAAAAAAGCTTGTCAGTTGCTGGTAATTGTTCTTGTCACTTCTCACAAGCACTAAATGCAAACTGAACAGTTTTGCTTTAGGCCTTCAGCATCGGTGCTAGGATTCAGATCCAGTGCTAGGAATCCTGGAGTGCCAGGATCATCATACGTGGGGAAAAAACTGTCATGAGACGCCAAGCAGAAATTGCAGTTTAGTGCTCTCTTTTTGAAGTGAGGACAATTTCAGTAGTGGGACAAAAAACCCTTCCCCTCACTATGCTTCCCCTCACTATGGATGAAAGGATCCATACTGAAGTTACAGCGAGGAATTCCAAATAAGGCCATAAGCTCTGACATTGTGGAGAGGGAAAGTGCACTTTTGAAGGCACAGATCTGCAACGTCACTGTAATTATTTATTTTGTTTCCCCTGTTTTGGAGAAAGATGGCATAATTAAAGTTGCAGTCCTCAAGGGAGAGTACAGGAATTCTGATTACTCACTGAAAGCCTCCTCATCCACGAGCCATCCATATAAATAAAGTTAGTTTCAGTTATGCTTCAAGTAATCTATCGATCTCTTTATAAATGCATTAAAAATACCCCAAACAAAGCAACAAAAAAACCACCAAGAAATCACCTAGAACTACTGCAAATTTGTGTGAGAACATCATTCTGGTTTCAGTTCCAAGATAACTTAATGTTCTTTAAGGCTGGAAGAGAACATAGTTTCATTACAACTGCACATATTACGGGTTTTGTATGAAATGAGCATCTCAAGGCAAGGGAAAGAAAGCAGCATTGTTCCAGGGCTGTTTTTCACAGGCCTGTATTCATATCTCATCCTTGTTGTTTGCAGGAGAGGCAGATGTGAACCAGAACAATGGGACCTCCACGAAGAGCCCAGCGGTGACAGACTCCAAAGGCACAGCAGACCCGAAGAATGCCTGGCCTGAGGCCAACCCAGCTGACAGGACTGGTCGCCCCCACTTGATCCGCCTCTTTTCCCGAGATGCCCCAGGAAGAGAAGACAACACCTTCAAAGATCGGCCCTCAGAGTCAGACGAGCTACAGACCATCCAAGAGGACAGTGCAGCAGCTTCAGAGAATTCGGATTTGATGGCTTCACAAAAACGCTCCTCTTTCCGGCACGGATCAAAACTGGCATCTGCGAGCACTATAGACCATGCCAGACATGGATCCCCACGGCACAGAGACTCGGGTCTACTTGACTCGCTGGGCAGATTCTTTGGAGGTGAAAGACACGTTCCCCGGCGGGGCTCGGGCAAGGTGAGCTCTGAGGAATAGAGAACTGCAAGGCTACAGCAAAATACAGTACAATTAAAGAGGAAGGGTGGGTCTGAAAGAAAGGTCTCACTGCTATAAGGCAAGAGTTGACCTAGCCAGCGGGATGGTACTTGTAATATAATGCTTGGCTTTAAACTGAAAACAGCAACAACAAAAAAAGCAAAGATCTGGGAAACAAGAGGAGCTGCTCTGGGTAGTGCCAAGGAGTATTAGAAATCCAGGGGGCTCTAGAAACATTTCCGGGAGGAATTTTTATGAGCATTTAATGTGGTGTGTTGTATGCATCTCTATGCTGTGCCATTTAGAGAAACTTCAGTCTGCTTTTATGTGTTGTTCTTAAATATTTGCAAAAGGGAGCTGGATGAGAGCACTAAATGCAAGACAGTCTCTACAGATCTTGGCATTAACTGAGGGACAAACTTGGAAATAGATGTTAGAAAAGGAATTGTGGCCAAATTCTCAGCCTGCTTGTGTAAGAGTATGTTTAAGGTCGGTTGACAGCACTGCCAGGGAGATGGCTTGACAGATACTATCCTGAATCCCAGGTGTACAAAATAATCCAGCTGCTTTATTCTGACAAGAAGTTGAGATTTAAGCATTTCATATTAGAAATTGTATAACGAGCCATTTCTACACTAAGAATTCAAAAACAAGGCATTGATGAAAGGCTGTTAATTAAATTCTTCCCTTCTCCAGGATACCTGCCTCCTCTGATAAACTATGCAGCTGCCATATTAGTTCACTGTTATTCAATTGGCAAAGTTTAGGATGTTTTCTCTGTACCTTTTGCCATGTAAATGATAAGTGGAGTCTTGTGTTTGTGTATCCACACTCTACATAAGCATTCGAATGGAATTGCTGTAGGGCTGCAAAACCCTTCGTTAGCTGAATGTGTTGTAGTTGCTCAAGTTGTTTGTCACAAAAAGCAGTGTTCATAGTTACTGGCTGGGCCCAAATTTTTGAAAATCCTTTGACAACCTTTCAGGTCTATTCTGTGTTCCAGCCTGTGATCCATGCTGTGTCCCAGTGCTGCACTGGGACAGGACACAAACTGCCCTGTGGTGTAAAACTGATCTGTGGTGGTCCCAACAGCTGTGGCTGTCAGTGTCCTTCACAGCCCCACACCTGCAAGCACAATGCCCTTCCATGAAGACCTGTTGTAATGTAGAGACCACTGGATGAAAAATACTCTAGAACCTTAAAACCAGAAGCTCCTCACACTTGGTGGGCAGTACTAAGCAAGCTGGGTGTTTTGTTCTTTTTATTTCTCACCTTTACCAGCTGGGGCCTGTACTGCTATTGACAAAGATTTCGTAGCCAGGCAGTTTTTTCTGTAGTCACATTTCTGTGTGTAATGCTCCTGTGTGTAACATTGATAAATGCAACAAGCAGTTGCTGTGAGCATGAAGAAAACCTTTTTTCTTACTGTTACTGCAAATAACAGAGGCTGTTCCCAGCTGCTATTTTCTGGAACCTGGTTGGCCAGCTCAACTCTTGCTGTTTTGTTCATGTATTCTGTTACTCGATGAAAAATAGTGTATGAAATGTTCTTTGTACACCAAGGAGACAATACCAAAAAGTTAGATTCTGCATACAGAATATACAGAGGTGTGTGCATTCCTGCTTGGCAATAAATCAAACCGATCAACTCAGTTTTTAGGAGTAATGACTAAAAAAATGTCTGCGAGCTGTACAAATTCTGTATTTTATCCTTTGGCGTGAACATGATTGCAGTGATTCTCTATAGATTTTGATGTAATTATGTATGAGAGGACAGGAGATCTTCTCTTTTATCTCTGCTGTAAAATGCTATTTTGAAGAACTTAAATGTCTGCGAAACAGAACAGAATTATGGACAATTCTGACTTTTTTTACCTAGCAGAAGTAGTTATTTGGGATTTTTTTCCCTTAAGAATGACTACTTGTAGTGTTACAGAGTCCTGATTTGCAGAGCTGAGCTGGAAGCACAGAGAAGTTGAATTATTTTGGCAAAAGTCAGTCACATTAGGACTTCCAGTGCCAAAGCATCTCTAGCACTCTTCCACACAATGATAATATTGATGTACATCCTAGGAAACCTTCCTAAGAAGCTCTCTTGTGGGAAGGCTTCAGTGTGGAAAGTATTGAGCAAGTGGCACAGACAGTCATTTCAGCTGTTATTTATTTAGCCTCTGAAACAATGCCTTTTGGTTTCTTGTATCAAGAAAGGCTTGTGGTGTCATTTATTTATACAAGTGTAGACAGAGGAAATCTAGATGGCTCATTTGTGCTTAAACCCTAAATAGTTGTTGCCATTTGCTGAATTTTGTAGAGGATAAGTGATAGATGATGAAGGTGTTCATGGACCAGCCGAAATAGAATGAAGTCCCTTGGCAGTTTTCCAGACTCCACTAAGTAAACAGGCCTTTGGTAAATAAGATACCACTAAAAGCACCTTAAAGGATGAATTTCAAAGGCTTGAAAAGTTCCTAGAGTTGCACTGTTTATTTGCTCACACTTTTTTCTTTATTTATTTTGAAGCATTTCAAAGCAATTCTGCAGCTGCCTTTCTTGCAGTCTTCCCTTTTTCAGCCAGCCCATGCCTCAGTGGGAGCATCTCAGCTACCCACACCAGCAAGCACTGGAATGCAAGGACAACACTTGCTCTTTGTACAGATTTAGGGCTGACATTCAAGCAAAACACATTATAAATTCTTTGTGGAGGCATTTTCTTCTTTTATCCCTAGCTAAGAAGTACATTAATGAATAATATTCACTATTGTGTCCAGAAAGGTGGGGTGGGAACAATGCCGGGACTGTTTCATGGCCTCCTTTTCTCATGTGGAGCAGGTTCTCCCTTGCCCTGCAGTTCTGAAGTTAAATTAAGAGTGCATGGGAATTCCATGGGTGTTGTTAAAAATAGAAATACTGGAATGTACAGAAATACTCCTTTTCCTCTAAGGGGCAGCAAGTGCATTTGCCATTTTTCCATCAATCCCATCGAGATTTTGGATAGCTGAAACTCAATCGAAACCAGCTTGAATTTTGTACTTTAAAGAAAAACTTTTAAGATAGAATATTTGAAACAAAACTGTTGTTGTGCACAGCTCAAATTTAATCATATTAAATATTTAAAATGGTGACAGAAAGAAACTGTGGTGCAGACATTTTAAATAGCATGCAAAAAAGAGTAGCATAACAGTAAATTATTTCCTTTCTAATCTTTGTAGAATATTTGTCTAAGCAAGTTTGTTAAAACAATCAAATGTTCTTGATGCCTCCTAGATTCTGAACCTGTATTCAACTTCATATGTACTGACTGCTGTTTGGTTTCTTTGATGCAGTTGTTTATGCTTTTGTAATCCTCTTGTTTATGATTTTATTTTTTTTTTTATACTAAAGTTTGGATTGTGAAAGAAGAACTTTTCTGTCTTGGTTTAACATTTTGCATTAACATACTAAACTTTACACTTGTGACACAGATCAAACAAACCAAAATATGTGAGTGACAAAATATGTCAAATTTTGCATAAATTTTGTACAAATTTACATAAAAATGAAAAAAAAATTGTGAATAAACAATAGGTGAGGCAAGACTTAGTGAAACATTAAATCAATTTCTCTTTTACATTTTGCTTCAGTTTTGTATGCAATCTTGTAACAGTCTCCCGTTGCCTGAATGAAGCCTTGCCTCCTGTATTTCCTTTCCAATGTCTGTGTCTTTGGATGCAAGCAATACGGAAGGTAGAGATGGGGCTTCCCCATGCTACAGACAGATATGGGGCAGGAGCAAGTTCTTCTCAACTTGAGCAGAACCAGGGCTTGGGATCAGCATTTCCAAATCAGCAGTTCCAAACCCACTCCTGAGCTAAGCAGCTGCTAGAGTGAGGATCTACAAAAATGGTTGCAATTACCATGCACAGGCAAAAAGTTTAGGAACCACAGTTTTAAATAATGCCGTGGAGGGATAAATTAATCAGAATATTTTTTCTTTTTTTTTTTTGCACTTGCATTCTATTCACATTTCCTGTGGAAGCTTTACTATGTGCTATAGCACCATGAAGAATTTGAAAAGTAGTTAAATCAGTGCTAGTCTGACTAGTATAATATGTGATTTAAGTAAATACTTACTGTGATTTTAATTTCCAAGTCTTAATTTTCAGGGAGTGGTATTGCTTGTGATACACTGATTTGTAAAACCTGCTGTGCAAGCAGTATGCTTGTAAAAAAAAATTTATAGAGTTTATGGTGGTTGTAATAATAATTTTGTTTTAATCTTTTGCTTTTTATGTGCTTTATGGATTCATTAAACTGTTTACATCACAAAAACCAGTGTACTAATGATTTAATTTGTTTAAAATGCTTTAATCCATTAACAGAAGTGGCAACAAACTACTACTTGTACATGACAGGTTTTTAGTTCACTAAGAGGCTGTGTGTCCTGCAAAATTCAGTTAGAACAGTGCACTGGACAGAAGGAAATAGTGAGTTTTCCTTCTGGAAGGAAAGGGTAGGCTTTGAATAACCAAAGCTCCTGAATCTGATGTTCTCACTTAATGGTAATGGGAACTGAATCTGGCCTCTCGTTTGTAGCAGGTAGTAATGAATGATGATTATGTAAAAATGCATTGGTGTAACAGAACTGTCAGTCTGAAGCTCATTTAGCTTGTGCAGTGGTAGAACCTCAGAGTACTTTAGATCTGCCTGGTTTAAAAAATACCACCTGTACAAAACAAGGAAACACCAACCGGTGAGTATACACACCATGTGAGAAGTGAAAGGCCTAGGAGCCAACATTATGTGGGATTGGTTTTGACATCTTCATTTAACACATGTATGACCACAGACATGTTATTTGTGCCTAATAATTAACACATTATTTAGTGCACTGGAACTTGCATTTTCAAGGAAGTTACTGCTTGAAGCAATTACTACAAGCTGCTAGAGGAGTTTGGGAATTGGACTAGGTTAAATGCTCTATAAGTGGTAATGCTCTTCTAGTTCTAGTGGTACTAGAAGTGCAAGCGCTAAATTTTGATAAAGTGTTAGTGATGCTTTGTGCTCACCTGACATCAGCTGCATGGCAAGGTTTGTTCAGAAATGGGACAAAGCATTTGGGGCTTGCTCATTTGTATTACAAGTTAAAGAGGAGATCATGACTGGGGAGAATGCCTGTGTGCTTCATTGCTTTTACTGTTTTTTATACGGTCTTGTGCCTCTTACATTCAGAAATGTCTTAGTAACATGTTCAGGCTAAAATACAAATTAATCAACTAACGCATTTGAAGGATCTCTGTTTCTAATCACTCCACAGAAAAAGGTTTCATTAAACATCTAACAGGATCTTTCAGTTCAGTCTTTGCTTGACTATTTCTAGAGTCTTCTATCCACTAATACAATATAATAATAACAGTAGTGTGCGTAAGTTGCACGCAGAAGAGCATGTAAGTCCTACAGAAGAGCTGCAAGGATTCTTTTCAGCACTTGGTGAAGTTCCACGTTTGTGGTACCCTTTGCCTGGGCCTGAGCCTGATGGCGGAGCTGCTGGAGGGGCAGTGATGGCAGCTTTGGGATCTTTTGGTGGGAACTGGCCTCAGCTGTTCTCAGCCATTCCTCTCTTGTTCACCTGCATGGCCCCACAGCCCAGCTGAGAGTAAGGTCTGGATTTAATCCTAAAATCATATATCAGAGGGGGGTGTTTGTTTAGAGAAGTGTGAGGGCCAGGTAGGGACCACAGAATGTACATACAGATGGTCAAATAGAGCTATTAAAAATTTAACACTAGGGTTTTCTCTGCCTGAGAACAGTTTAATCTGTTTACTTCTCTGCAGATGAACCAGTTTGATAAGTAAGAAATTGTTTTATATTAAAATCTGTTATATTGGTTTTTTCTATCACATTCCTTGCAAATGAAGAACTGCATTATCCTTAGCACTTTCCAGCCTAGAATGCCAAAAGAAATTACTGTACTTCAGCTGTTTTCAGATTACACAATGGTAAATGCTGCCAGATGGAAAACGAGAGCAAAAGTTACTACTTTTTTCCCTGATCTTGTTTTGTACCTCTGTCATCACACAGCGTTAGTGACAGTTGCTAGCTTTCGCTTTTCTGTACTGATGCAACATACCTCACCATGTTCCTGAAATGGTCTCCAGTTAGACATGTTCAGTTACACATTACACTCCAAAGTTACTTGGTTTCATTTCTGAGCTGCACGAGAAACTGTCCACTGCCATTTTCAGGTGATTTTACTGAATTTTTTACAAATCAATTTAAAAATGTTGGTAAAGCACAAATTACTGCTGCAGACCCAAGATGAGCCTTAGCTCTCTCCCCTTTTGCTTATAATGCATCAACTTCTCCTTTTCTGACACATCATACAATTAAATGTGCCTTGGAAACTGAACAAGCCTCAGGTTTGGAATGATGGTCCATCTTCCCCACTTTACACTAACAATACTACTGGAAATTTTACTGCAGTATTTCTTTCAAATAAATATGCTATTAACCATGCCATGCCTAAATATTTCATAATAGTAAACTCTCTCCTTGCTCTCTGAACACTCTCTCTACAAGTTATGCTGAGACAGGAAATAGTGTTTTTAACAACCTGTATGAGAGTTTAATTTGTCACTTGCTTGCCTATTAAAGGCAGCAAAGAAATATAATTGGGCCAATTCTTGAAAGATGAGAACTGATCAAATATTTTGTGGGTGGGTGGGTGTGTGCAATCTGTTATTTCCAGAAATCAAGGTTGTAGTAATATTTTTCTGGCCAGCAGCTGTAAAGTGATAGTGTACACCTGGTATTTATAGCTTTGTTTTCCAAATAATTCCTGTGTTGCTTATTGTATTACCTTCATGACTATATGAAAATACTAGGGAACAGAATATCTAAAAAAATTGTATAAAATTCTGCTAAAAATTGTATAAATTTCTGCTTTCTTACCAATGGCCATACCCACAATGTTATGTTATTTTGGTGTAGCATCAACAGATGCATCTCTACCAAATACGCAGGTGATCAGCAGAAACTGATCATGGTGAATACCAGTGCAGGCTGCCTTCCATATCTTGCCCATGTACAGTTAAGTCCTAAAGGCTATGAAGTTTGATGGTAGCAGAAGCTACTTGGAGAATACTTACTAGCCNTTTTTTGCTGGAGTGATTATTCTCAAACAAAATTCAAAACAAAACCAGTCAAGAAAACCCCCACTCAAACCATGGATTATTTCAACAAAGTATAATCTATGTCATTGATACCAACTTGATAAAATAACAGAACAATACTGAGTATGCATCAGACTATGTCCAAGCAGATAAAGAACTTCTGTCGTGAAGAATATTTGAATAAAATTATTTGTGCTAGGCAGAAAAAATGCTTCAAAAAAGCCAAGTCAAATTAAAGCACTGGGGTTTGCCTCTGAAACCATTTATCAAGTGTCACAACAATGGAATAAACTGGACACAGGGAAAAAAAACCCGGAAGATATGATGGCACTGGTCTCATTTGAGTCCCATCATAAACCAGAACTCTCCTGAAAAACTGCCCCCATTCTTCTTTTTTTCCCCAGTAATTCTTTTACTTGCTAATTTATGAGCACTAATCATCAAGGCACTAAGGGGTAACGGGGTTATGGAGAAACGTGGTTCTGGATTATTGATAGGCACCTCTCTTGATCAGGGAGTGTTATCCATTGTTCCCTTCTTCTTCCTTGTGTTTCTTACTTGTCAGTCATCTCTACTTTTTACTGCCACGTTTGTTATTCCTGTCATTCTGCTAAGAATTCCTCTTCTTTTTGTTCATCGCCTATTTCTAGACAAAGATTGATCTCAGCACAACCCTGAAAGGCAGAATCTCCTGCATTCTACATCCCTCTTCCTGCCAATTCTCTTCTATACCTTTGAGCAAGTAATATAATTTCTGTCTTAACTTCCACATTAGTAAAAATTAACAGTACCATTACAAGGATGTGTGGCTCATCCTTCCTAAAGTGATTAAAAAAGACTGCTGAATTAGGTAATTATCTATAATGTCATCACCAGATCAGCCAGTGGGGAAGACGTCATCATTCCTGTTGCTTCTGGTATCGGATCAGCAAGTCGTGAACAGCCTGGGACAAACACTGCCACCAAGAGCAAACTGCTGCCTGGGTTGTACGTGAACGAAGATGGAACCAACAGCACAACACAGCTCTGATTTAGCAGTACATGCTCACAGAAGTTACATTACTCCTAAAATAAGCATGGAAAAATAGATCCCACATGGGCTGTGGGGCTGTGTATTCTATCACTCCCTGGTGAGAGCCGAGGCAGTAGCACTGGACAAAGTGTCAGCCATGCCCAGGAACACAAAGCCCCACGGACGAAGTCCCTCCAAGTCCCAAGATGAAGCAATTTCTGTATTCAAGTGCCTGTCAGATTTCTCATTAAACTATCATAGATTTCCATGGTATTAAAATAAGGGGAAAAAAAACCATGTATATTTACTGAAAGGATGCATCTCAATTCCTGTTTGGCATACATATTTAAAAACCATACTGACTACCTAAGGTTAAACCTGGATAGGAATTTCATTAGAGTTTGGATTCAGAGTCCATTTCAAGGACTAACACAAAATAATCTGAGTGGCTTACAAACTGCCTGCTGAACTTTCAGCTTTTTCTTCCCACAGAACAGCACAGTGTTCATCACGTAATGCTTAAAGGATAATTTTAGTCTACCGGTACAGTTCAAAATGTCTTAGTGGGGGTGGTTAAGCATTATGGAAAATCTACAGGTTGTGGAACAATTTGGTTTTCTAAGACAATCTAAATGCAATTTTCATGTCTACGTGAATTTGCAATGTGTGGATTTGTATGAAATCTTCTAAATTCATGCACAGCAACTTTTTAGGTATCTTGTGAAGAAAAAACATTGGAAACCATGAAACCCATTGAACCCATGAAGGAGCCCTTTGTTTTCTATCTTTACTTGGTTTGACTGCATTTAAAATCAGCTATTTCCATATTTCATATGTGCGGATTTTGCCAGTAGAGAAACAACATGGGATGTACTTTAGATTTTCATCTCACATCCTAAAGTAGGCAACAAAAGCACCCAATAGTGATACCGAAAGAACCGTAAAAAGCAGTAAACTCAAGTACTCCAAAAGTACCTTAATGCTGTTATTGTCACAAATGCTTATCACGGACTGATGAGGAGTTACAGCTACGTACATGCATATGAAATCTTCAGCTATAAGCAATCCTCTTGAGAAGAATGAGAGTCCTCAGAGAGATTATAATATGCATTTGAGAGTCCCTCCTAATGCATCTGAGTTGCAAGATCTGACATACCCTGTTCACAGCAAGNAACCTTGCACAAAACCCCAAATGGAGCCCATATTGCTAAGAAGTGGCAATTTTAACTTTTTTTTATTAACAGCTCTTAAAAGGTACTAACACAGGTTGTGCCAGTAAACGTAATTAGTCTGATGTGAAAGTACATGGCTAACACAAGGAATGCAATTCCAATGTATAGCTAATGTTGAGATTTAAAATACCTGCATGTTTTCTTTGTACTGCATTCACAGTTAATCTTTTTTTTTTTTTTTTTTTTTTTTTTTTTTTGTTTTCCAAATCTCTC
>WAAG01050005.1:0-10959 GCA_013390105.1 Tichodroma muraria | reverse complement strand
CTGTGCATCACCAGAAAGAACCACAAAATGTTTCAAGAGAAAATCCCTCCCCTTACAGGATAATTGTGGGTATTTTATGTATATTTTAAGAATTCTTATTTAGATTATTAATCCTTACAACTATTGATTTTACAGTGAAGCTGCAAACTACGTTTTTGTCATCAGATCTCTCAGTTACTTTAAATTTACTGCTTAAATTTTCAGTACTAGCAAATCTTTTCAATTAAGATCATTCAGCTTTAGGGTTCTTTTTGGCTTTTTTGAAGGTGCAGCAGAGTTGACTTAGTTGAGATCCTTAGCTGAGGTCAAACATTTCATTAATGTTAACCGGGAACAGGAAAAGCTGAGTGTTCTTCTGTTCAGTTACCGAAGAATGATTGTATGTTTAAAGAAACAGAGGCACAAACAGAGGCACCTCCATTTTAAACTTCACCACCAATACCCAAGGGCTCTGAATTCACGCTCTCACTTGGCAAGTACATTTCAAAACATACGGATATGGAAGCCAAGGATGCCTCTTATTGGCAGTGCTCTCAAGACTGAAATCCCTACCAACATTGCAGGAGGTGTGGGGAGAACTCACTGCAGCCCCTGGGCAAAAGAGACCAGTAACACAAAGAAATAAGTAAATTACATCCCTTCCTAAAACACAGTTTCTCTTCT
Source organism: Tichodroma muraria (assembly GCA_013390105.1). Lineage (NCBI taxonomy): Eukaryota > Metazoa > Chordata > Aves > Passeriformes > Sittidae > Tichodroma > Tichodroma muraria. Next base: position 10,296 of record WAAG01050005.1, on the reverse strand, counting down.
CTATTCCTATTTGGTTTTAACAAGAATATCATTTAAAGCTAAGCACTTAAAACATATTTAAAGGTAAATAGTGATGATCTGAACGCATTAATGAAACACATGGTAACTGTTAAATTGAGTTCATTCAAATAAGTCCACTTGTATCACACCATCTCAGTAGCCCATCATAGCAGTATAAATCAGATTTCTCTTTTAATTTCAAATCCATTAGAATTTACCTTTTAACACCTATCTACCAAGATATCAGTTATTACATAAATATAAGCAGTCTCTGAAAAACACCACTGGAATTTGTTTTCTGTCCCTAGGAGTCCAAAAATTGAAAGAAAAAACTAGAAGCGAAAGAGTAATTTCAACAATAAATTGAGGGGAAATATGTAAATTACCTGTCACAAATAAAGATTAATATCAAAGATTCTGAAGACAGATGACGTTTGCTGATGACAATATGAATGGAAAGCACTTTATTTTAAACACCAGGAAACTCATCCGGAACAGTCATTAAAAATTACTTTATATTTGCTACTGCTTCATACACATTAAAAGGGAAGACAGTCAAAGCCTGTGACGATATTTGGCACTGCAGGCAGAAGAAACTTTGTATTTACAGCACAATAAACTTTCCAATAAACCAAGTTATTAGCACCTAATAATTGGTCAGAACGCCAAAATCAAGAAACTCAACCCTATCTAGATTTTAAAACCTTATTATCACAATTTCTGTCCATTCCTGTGGCAATCCACAGCCCATCAGATCTGCAACACCATGGGTTTTGTCCTAAGGACAAGGCAGTCAGCAGGTTTCAAAGGGTGATTTGAATGTAGATTAACAAGACAAAACCAAGGCTTAAAGTAAGGTGCCCTAAACACTACGGGCTCTCTCTTCCTGAGCAGGGCAGCAGAGGCTGTTTTGGCAACACTGGAACTAGCGACCAAATAGAAACTGCCGCAGGAATATAAGCAGGGCTGACTGCCTGACTCTATGGAGATTTCATAGATCCAAAATTAAGATCTTCCTTCTTTTAAAACAGTTAAGTGTCCACATATCATCAGCATGCAGAAACACAACCCTGATAAAAAACAGCCAAACTTCTGTGCATTGGTTATTTTTTTTCCAACAGAAACCACATATCTGTCAAAAACCACATATCTGACTTAATTTGGACTATTGTTCAGGAAGTCCTTCTGAAAATAGAAAGCCCTACTGAAATAGAAATTGTCAGCCTCACTTGATTCCCTCATTCCAAAAAAAACCATACTGCTCTTGCAGCTCGTAAGTATTACATAGTCTTGGGAACTAAAAATGATACATGATCTATTCCTGCTTTCCTATGCAGAATGATCCAACATAATTTTAAGGTTTTTTCCATTCTGGTTTATTTTCTAAAATCCCAGTCTATGATCCTACTTAAGAAAAATTCCCTATTTAAAGAAAATTATGAAATTTCTGTTACCTGAACTTTCCAATAAAAGGCTTAATTCCACATTGGGCTGTAACGTCAAGAACACGTGCATCCATATATATGCGCAACATATGTGCATATACATACTGTGTATTTGCCATTTCACAGCACTGACAACTGTAGGGGGCAATCTCTGTAGATTTCCAAGGCATATTCCTCCTGGCTTCACTCCTGAAAATGATTCTTCATGCCTTGGCTGATAAGCTGTCCTTCCCAGCTGACTGGGCGACGTGCCTGTTCTGCTTTTCAGGACATACATGCAGCCAGGGTCAGCCACCACGTCGGGTCCATCCCCCCGAGATCTCAGCATGGCCGGCCTGTTGATGACAACCCTGTAGTCCACTTCTTCAAGAACATTGTAAGTCTCCCCTCCTCTTACGCACCAAAATTAAACATTTTCTTTAGAATCCATCAGTAAACAAACACCCCCCCAATCACTATCCTTTATTTTGAGCCTCAAATTTACTGTGCCTTTTGAGTTCATTATGCCATTAAAATAAAATTAAGTTTTACCTAGAAGACAAACAATACTAAACTGCTACCAAACAAGCATATGAACTTCCTTTAGCATAGTCAAATGCTAACCACGTCAGTTATATAGCTTCACCATAGACAGGTTCTGTCCTTGTGTCTTTAACACTGGCAGTATTCAGGAATTATTACTGTTTCAAGATTGACATAAATCCAGTGTATTCCAGGCAGGCTTAAGACAGCAGAGGAGCTTCTCAACGCAATTACCATTTTTAGCTCGTGGATAATATGCAAAAGGCCTGATGATTTCTGACATTTATTTTTGCCTTCCTTTGACAACTCTTGTGTTGGTTTTTAGGTGTCACCCCGTACACCTCCCCCAATGCAAGCAAAGGTAAGCAGTTTCAGGGACTCAAGGCATTTACAGGCTAATTCACACTAATTCAACTGCAAGCCTGATTCACTGTCTCTAATGGCACCACGTCTACAGGTATCACCGTGAACAATTTAAAGCAAGAGCCTAAGACAGAAGCTTCCTCACGCACTTCCTGACTTCCTGCATGACTAATTGAAGCCACTTGCATATATTCAATTTATGGTGTGACTGCTTTACGTAATGAACTAACAATAAGTAATGCTTTCAAACAAGCCTCACTAACCAGTAGCTGTCCTTCCATTTACTCAACTCAGCTGGCTTTTGAAGTACATAATACTGACAAACCACGGCTAGTGAAGTCAGTTCTAGTAATTACAATAACCAATTTTGCCTTTTCTTGCTTCGTGAAATGACTGGGCAGACTGTTGTTCTCAACTCCTGCCTGCCTCATTATCTGGCCATTATTTCATAATCTTGGCTGTCTTTTCATCTTCTTCTGTGTACAGCAGACCCAGATGCTGTGTTCCATAGTGATCATCATGTAATTGTTTCTATTTCTTGCATGTACAGGGAAGAGGATTATCCCTCACCAGATTTAGCTGGGTAGGTGACGAATGTCCTTTCGGTAACAGCCCGTTTATTTACCAGGCCAAAGCATATCTTGCTCCATTGCCTCAAGCTGCTGCAGCAACGTGATAATTTTGTTTTGTCTCAAGTTTGCTATTTTGCTTTTCTTTTTCTACTTTCCTTCCTCCTTCCACAGCACTTTAAGACGGCAATTGTATTGCTTGCTCTTATCCTTCAAGTTGACAGCCCTTGCAGCAATAATTTCTTTTGCTTCAGCATGAAGGGAGCAAAATCCACTGCATGGCAAAGCTCTCTTCCCTTAAAGGCTCCTGGAAGACTCATCTCCTGCATTTTTCTTCTCCTGGGATAGACAAAAATGGGAGGAAGGGCTGGGACAAGATAGGTGCTTATTCCACTTTGCAACTGCTTTTACACAGTAAAGTCTGCAAAACTAATGCTGTCACTAACCTCAGTATTTTGTCCCACCTTTCCTGTCAGAAGTGATCTGCCTAAGCAATTCCTAGACAAGTTCTTCCCACAGTTCTCTCACAACTAATTAAATTCTACTTCTCTACCACAGGTTTGATTTTATATGAGATGACATGTAAATTACTGGCATTTTAAGACAAAATATCAAAGTCTTCAAGCCATTAAGCATTTCTCTGACTGTCAGAACACCACATCAGCTGATGTGTTTGACATCTTAGAACTCATGAAATTAAAACATTAAGTTTTATCACACAGGTTACTGTTCTAAGTATTTAATTTTTTAATATTAATTCATTTTTTACAGATTGATGCTTCCCTCAGATTTGAATCTATTCAGATAATTTCCTAACATTTTCCTTCATCCTTGTTTATTACATAAAGGATTGTTTTATTGCAACAACCTCCAAATTCCTCATTTAAGTATTACATTTCAGTGATCACAAACAAAGACTACAACATGCATATGATAATCTGAATGTGATAATTTGCAATATACATGAAAATCTTTCTTTGCAGGGTGGTGAAACACACAAGCCAGGATATGGAAGTGGAAAATTCTATGAGCATAAATCTGCTCACAAGGGACACAAGGGATCCTATCATGAGGGCCAGGGCACTCTTTCCAGAATCTTTAAACTGGTAAAGTACAATTGAACTTAAATTACAAAAAAATTGAACTGGGAAAAAGAGAAGCCAAACCTCTTCAGAACCTGCCATGTTTGAAACAACCCTATTTTCTTAAAGCTTCTGACGGAATTAGATTTGCATGGATAAACCAGAAGGTTATTTTGTGGCTTAGGGACTACTTACATTATAGGAAACAAAGGTAAAATTACAGAGTTAGTGGCCATCAGGAAGGAAGGTAAGTCCACAATGTCTCACCAAGAGCTGCACCACGATCAGTGTTGTTACTGAATGCAAAAATTATCTGGAATAGAGAAGACAAATGAGATTGCACAGCTCATTGCTGCTAAATTATTTAGGATAGTGAAAATGAAAGAGAACTGATAAACTGCATTAGGGTAGTACAGGGCAGTGCTGGACAAAGATTTGGATGCAGTAACACCTCCAGGAGTCCCTGCTTGTTCCCACCCCAGGTGGGAGAACTCCTACAATATGTCAGTATCGCAAGTTATGAAACCACCAAGAGGGGTAAATTAGAAAACCATCATGTTAGAAATAAACATTTGGTCAGTTTATCTTTGGTCTGGTTCAACTCCCCATTTTGAGGCACAGCACAGCCACAAATAACACAGGCAATGAATGAAAACAGAACAGGAAAACAAGGTCAGTTGTGAGGATTTTTCACATTCTATGTCAGTAAACAGACACATGAAAAGCACACTATATCCACTGGCAGATATTTTAACAAAGACTGCATTTTTCCTCAAAAGCAATGATGGCAGTGAATTCACTTGTAACGAATCACCCAGTGCACTGTTTGCACATGAAGATGCCATCAGCAGTCAACTTCAGGTCAGAAGGTCTGAGATCCTTCACAGAGTTGATCATTTCAGACTCTTACTATTCCCCTCTGCAACAGGAGATGTAACAGTGCCTTCATTTGTAGCAAAAACCACATTTTTGTCTCTTAAACAGTTTAGGTTTTGTATCTCCCATTGTACAGTAGTTTTCCAAATATATGCAGCACCAAGTGACAGAAGTAGTAGGAATTCTTACTGTAGTTGCAATTTAAGAAAAGGAATGATCTCTTCAGAGGCCCAGGTAAAAATCAAACATTTTAAGTCTTATTTTCACATTGTGCATTTGGTAGTTTTGTGGGGTTCAGGTACATCAACTATTCCATGGCTATATATTGACTTTGTAAAATTTCGTCATTTCAACATCTGAGAATACGCATTAATGATCTCTATGAAATTTAACTTTTTTTTTTTTGCACATTCATCACAGCTATTTTAGCTTAGATATATATATATATCTCTCTTAGTGATACATACACCAGTTTTACTTTTTAGATAACCTTTTTCCAGCCATTATAATTTCTGGAACTTTTTGATATGAGTTTTATTCAGGCCCATTTGATTTAGACCTATTGTTTACAGCAGGAGGCATTAATTATCATTTCTTTATATAGTTCTACAGTCTTGTAATATAAAAAAGTTGTCCATTCTTTAAGATATCTTTGAAAGGAAAAAGACCAATTACCTAATGAATTAGACTGAATTTTCCTGTAACAGTTCTGTAAAACCAAGGAGGCAGCACTGAAAGATGAGAACGCAAATGAAGAAAATGAAGTCTCAAAGTACACTCATGTGGGCTTTTTTTTCAAGTAAACAGTTCAGTCATCACCTGGCTACAGTAAAAATTACCCCGCCACCTCACATTTGTGGTCTTAAGTGCATTTTTCAAGATCTGCCTGTAGAAGAGTTGCTAAAGCTAAGGGACAAGATATCAAGTTAGCCTAATCTCAAATTCCAAAAAATGAAATATCAGAATTTCAGCTTGGATCATCTCTGCTATAAAACTGCTTTTTTTCTCAAGTGCAGATTTATGAATTGTCAGTTTTTTCCTCACAGTTTGACACCTTCATATTATTTCTAAGAATAGGGCACATTTCAGCCCTTTTATCTTTTCTTAGCTTTCTCCTGTATCTGCATCTGAGCTTTCCATATAAGCCTCATATTGATATAACACTGAGAATTTACTGCAGAATAAAACTATTAAATTTCAGTTCTTTCTGACGTGAAACTACTACATCTCATATGCAAAGTTTGGAAATTTTGTTTTATTTGTTTTAAAGTATACACAGTACAGGGTACATAAAAATGGAATTTTCCATGCTGTCCAAGGAAATAAACTGTTTTAATTAGGAAGGTCTGAATAAGAACATGCACTTAAAGATAATTAATAAGAAACTGTCTAGTCCTCTGTGCAAGATTTAGTGAGAGTAAGTTAATCCTATGTGAAAATCAATGAAAATCAATCTTCTTTTTGAAGTGAAAATCCCAGTACCATTTAGTGATACACTAGATGCAACTGCAGGCAATTTTCATTAGATAGTATTTAAAATTTTGTCATACTTACAACAGATTGATGTTCTTCAATGCACAGCCCCAAATATATATTAATTTCTAATTAATGCAACTCTCTTCTTCCCTCCACAGGGAGGCTCTGGGTCCCGACCTGGATCGCGGTCTGGTTCCCCCATTGCTAGGCGCTGAAGCTCCAAGACGCCATCCAAGGATCACGTACTCTGCTTCATAATGTAACTGCCTTAAAATTAGTAACAGCTGCCACAATTACCTAGATAGATGCAATCCATTACTTAATACCAATTAGGTTCTGCATGCAGTAGATGATACAAACTTCTATTGGCAATCCCTGAGCAACAGTTGAATGAAAGGAACACAAAAAGTAGCTTTGCTAGATGTTTTCCTTATTTTATGTGAAGTAACAAGATCTCTGACTTTACCCATTCTTCTTCAGGACACCCTAACTGTATGCTGGACTCCTTTATTTCTCCCAAGCACCTAATTTAAGCTCAACTCTTCTGGTTTCATTTTAGTGAACATCAGAATTACAAATAAAGAGCTATAATGTCTTGGATACTGAGCACTGCTGTTAATGAATTTTTGAGACACTGATGTTAAAAAAAAAACAAAAAACCAACATGTGCAGAAGTTGTAAGGACTGTTTATCCAAATTTTCTTTTTGGTTTTGTTTTTTTTGTTTTGTTTTAATCTTCCTTCTCTCACTCACAGAATAATTTATTTTCGTAACAGGATTAGGCAGTCATGGAAAGGTTTATCAAACATTGGGAGTTCAAGGTATGTGAAGTATGGGAGGGGGCAGATGTTGAAGAATCAATACAATGTGGAGCAATAGCAATAAGGAAATTCTTTCCATACCATGAATTGCTTATTGCATCCAAACCATTAGAATAAAGAGTAGATGAGGGAGAGAAAGAGGATTTCAAATTTGAGTTAGACTAATGTTACAAAACAAGGGATATTCCCAGACAAACATCTAAGACTGTACACGTGACCACTGGATGTCACTGGTGCGTCACATGAACTCTGCTGCAACAGCATTAACTTTGCAGTACAATAAGTAAACAAGAATATAAAGAAAAAAGGTCTAATTTCTGAAAGAAAGCCCTTCAGTACTGGTATCTCAGATAGTCCTGCACATCTCACGTTAGAATTTCAAATCTTTCTCTTGGTATTGCAGCAGTGCTGTATTTGATCGGCTCATCTTTTCCCTGAGTAACACCTGGATGCCTATTAAGGGCAGTGCACCAAAGCAAACTCATAGTAAACTACTGTGAACATTTAACTGTTGTATTGTAGTTGCCTCGTAGAAATAAATTATAGCTCAGTTAGATTTAGATATGAATTGTTCACAAATTACTAAAATGAATGTGTGGAGAAGGTATTCCCAGCCACACTTAGGGAAATAAAAGGCTCTTCTGAATTGCACTGTTTTATTACTTAAACTTACCATTTCTTCAAACTGTTATCTAAGTGTCTGATTAATTATTTTATTTTTTTAGTTTTAGCCTATGCACTGTAGATTACAGTTAGTGCTTCCTAGGTTGAAACAGCATTCCTAATAAGTGTCCAGTAAAAATTATCTATAAATATATATGTTAATTGCATTTCACATCTAAATCTACTGTAGGTTTAAATCAGTGTACATTAATATAAAGCAATGGAAGATGAGATGATAGAAAATACATAGAGACTAAAGAAAACAAAACTGCCAAAATTATTAAGCATACACACACATATTACATCTATTACCTTCACTGGTTGCTATATGTATTTTTCTATTGTAGCTTCATTCAGATGTATACTCTGCAACGTAATAGTTGATTTAATTTGAACACGTATTGTTCTTATAGGAACACAGCTTTTAAAAATAGCCCTATTGAAATAAAGTAATCAACTTGAAATGAAACTTGGGCCAGTTTTGTTTTTTACAAAGGATATATATATATTTATACACACAGACACACACACACATATATATATATTTAGGTCTGTTTGGTTTATTCCCCCTCCCTCCCCCTCATCCCCCAGAGTTTATGAATAACATTCAGATACTAGAAAATGACACAGTGACACTTTGGGACCCTGCATACAGGCTTCTAGTGACATTGCATGGCCCAGAAGGCTGACAATAGGACACAAGAATTACGGAATGCCAGTGTCTATGGAGTGACAGCTACAGGCCAGAGGGATATTGCAAGGCATAAAATGCCTATGAACAGGAAATAAAAACCAGCCCCTCCTCTCATGAACAACTGTGGTACAAACATCCCTCAAAAATGTGAAAGAATATTTAAGGAAAAAACCCCAGACAAACACATCTTTCAAAATACTGCACTGTAGAGTAACAGAATTCAAGCAAAACTTCTTCCTTGCCTTCATCACTCTTCTTTCCCCTCAGTCATCTTTCCCAGAGGGTCGAAGTGGCTTTTTTGGATTTACTTCCTTTAGAGGAACAGGTACAGTACTTGAAAGCATTGTTTTACCAACAATGAAGAGATTAAAACTCAGCCTGAAATGTATTCTTTTAGTTACACACTAGTAGTTTTGATGAAAACCAGCTGTTTTTAAATGGCCATTTGATTTGTAAACAAAGAATCTTTCCTGAAACAGGAATGCACAATCAATACCAGGAGCGCATAATTTAATGTACTGAAGGAATGGACATAAACCAAAAGAAATTGTGAGCAGATACAAGCCAAGAACCCCAAGGCTAGCACAAGCCTACTACTGCATTAAACAAGAAAGAACAGAGGCTGTCCCAAGGACTGTTCATTTACCCACTATACAACATGACACTTTAAGCACTCCTCAGAACAGAGTTGTTGTGCTTCCTTAAATAATGCATCTACTTTAACACTACTTTTGAAAATATCAACATACTGGTTAGCTTGTCTGTATTTGTTCTGAACACCAACACATACACTGCTCTGAAAAGCCCCAACTCAATCTTACTAAGGCTATAAAAATCCTCTGTCAAGACACTTGAAGCTCACAGGAGAAGAGGATGCAGGGAAGCAAATCAAATATAATGTTAAAAAGAAATTTTTTAAAAGTCTATTACTGTAGCTGACAGGATTTCTAAGTGCTGGAGAAGTAGCAAACTGAATTCAGGAAAAATGTCAGCTGACTCCATAACTCACACTGTTTGTTTAACACTTCCAAGACTTGCTACACAGACTCACTGCCTCTAACCAAGGCATAACACTTTGAGAAGTGACCCTTTAAAAATGCCTTTTTTACTCTTTAAAAATCTTTTTACTCTTGAGATCAGCTTTTAAGTTGTGTGTACCAAGTATCACAGAATCATTAAACGGTCTGGGCTGGAAGGGACTTTAAAGATCACCTAGTTCCAAGCCCTCTTGTAATTTGTACAGTATTCCCTGACATGACAGGGAAAAAATTTCAGACATGGTACATGCAACACAGCACATTCTGCTATATTATTACAGATAAACAGTGTGTTATGCCATGAGGCCAGACAACTGTAAAATATAATGTCTTTCTTAAACAGCTGAAACATTCACAGGCTGCCTGGAAGGGAAGGCACTGCTGGAAGGACTTAATTCTTTACATCTAATATTCAAACACGCACTTCTGTAAACAGAGTTTTTCCAACCTCCTAGAATCCAGAATCATATGCTTAAAAAAATACACGAAACAGAATTTGAAAAAAAGTAATATTATTTAGCATGTTTTTCAATTAAATATTCCACATAACAAAAGTGTTATTTTCATGTCACCAACTATATTACTTATATACATATGCTGAACAGTTAACAAAAGAATTAAGAGATGCCCTATCAAAAGCAACAGCAATTTGTTGCTTCAGCAATCTGAAATAACTAGTTTGTATCACAGACAGAGTATAGACAATATTTACAGAAAAGGGCTTTTGGATCTGAGAACAATTATCTTT
>WAAG01050002.1:0-39489 GCA_013390105.1 Tichodroma muraria | reverse complement strand
TGGGCCATGGCGGCGGCCGCGGCCCCGGCGGGCGGCGCGGGCCGCTCGAAGGTGGCCCCGAGCGTGGACTTCGACCACAGCTGCTCGGACAGCGTCGAGTACCTCACCCTGAACTTCGGGCCCTTCGAGACCGTGCACCGCTGGCGCCGCCTCCCACCCTGCGACGAGTTCGTGGGGGCCCGGTGAGCTGGGGAGTGGACGGGATGGTGGGAGGAGGGCTCCCGGCGCCGCTGACCTGTCCATGCCGCCCGCAGGCGCAGCAAACACACTGTGGTGGCTTATCGGGATGCGATCTACGTGTTCGGCGGGGACAACGGGTAAGGGGAGCCGGGAACGCCGGGAGCAGGGCCGGGGTTATGGGGAGGGGGATGTGAAGGGATGTGGGTGTGAGGGGAGATGGGTGTGAGGGGAACGGGGTGTGAGTGCATCAGGGCTGAGGGTCAGTGGCCGCCCCTGTCTAACCCCCGGCACGGCTCAGCCACCTCTCTCGTCCCTCCCCACAGGAAGACGATGTTGAACGATCTGCTGCGCTTCGACGTGAAGGACTGCTCGTGGTGCAGGTGGGCAGCGCGGCCCCTGACTGTCCCTCGGCGCTAGCAGGGCCGCCACACGCCGCGGCTTCCCTCAGCACCTCGGACTGGGTGTAAAAGTTTGTGGCACTATCTGAGTACTTGAGAGGAAGTGTCACCTCTGCCCAGCGCTGTCACAGCTGCTCCCTGCCGGACTGCTGTGTGCTGGGCCATCAGGGTTATCGATCCTGCCCGAGGGGAGGCTGGGCAGCACAGCAGGGGGAAGGACCAGGGTCATCTCTCTTCCTGCAGCCGGTGGGAGGGCGGAGACGTTACAATGTTGCAAACTAATAATGATGAGGCCGTAAATCCAAGAGCGCTAAAAGCCAATTATTTATTGATACAAAACGGCTATAGAAACAAGGGGCTAAGCTAGTCTCAGCCCCTCACGGCAAACCAGAGCAACCAAATAGGTACATACAGACCACCTCAGAACAGTCTGCTCGTGAGAGCAAAGCACCCACTGAGGGCAGTCAGGCTCTTCTTATAGCTTCAGTCCCTTCAGCGATTGGTCCGTTTCAGATTCTCCATGTGATTGGTGCATTTCCTCAGCTCTCATTGGTCTTTATCAGGTGCTTTCTACACCAATCATTCGTTCCCGCCGTGACTTGATTGGTTGGTTGTACCCACCAGTGAAGGCTCTGGGTTGTGTCTCTGGGTTACCTAGAGGAGAGCAGAAGGTTCCCCACCCTCGGTACTCTTCCCCCAATAACCTCATTGCTGTAACTGCCATTAGGAAAGCAACTATACAAAATCTCCATTTAAACAACATTACAACTGCAAGTATTTGTAACCACCTAGAACTACTTGACAAAACAGACGCAGTTGTGAACCGAAATCAAACCACACAGTCAACATTCTGATAAAACTATTAAAAAAGTTTAAACTCCCTTTTTGTGTCTATAACAGAGGGAATGGGTGTGCTGAACCCCTCGGGCCAGGGAAGGTGCCAGAAGGAGCTTCCACCTTTCTTGGCTCCTTTGCTCTGTACTGGGCAGGCTGTCTTATCTCACCTGTGTCTCACTTTCCAGCTCTGCTGAATAGATTTCAGCAGCAGCAGCATGTTTGTAACCATTTATACTATATTGCTGTTCCATAAAATCTTAGCGCAATCAACTATCCAAAACCAGTGAAACACTCAGGAATTAAAGAATAACTTCTAACAGTTGTTTCTTTTCTGAGTCTTCCCAGTAGACTCAGAAAAGAAACGACTCTGAGCGCCCAAAGCACGACCAGGGTGTTTGACTGCTGCTGTTGTAACCTGTGCAGGGCTTTCACGACGGGGACGCCGCCGGCACCACGGTACCACCACTCCGCCGTGGTCTACGGGAGCAGCATGTTTGTGTTTGGTAAGGCAACAGCAGGCTGTGCTGGGAGTGGTAGATGTGCTGCTGTACTGGTTTGAAAAAAAGAATGAGAGATCTTTAGGAAGTGTCAAAGATCTCGTTCAGTAGCAAATCCAGTATTTTTCATGGCTGAATGTGATTTCAACTTTAGTTTGGACAGATTTTGCTGTTTTAAGGATGACTTGAAGCTCATTACCATAGTGATTCTTCAGGAGAAGGAGTGGAAGAGAAGTCTCCTCCTGTAGTAGTCCATTAGCCAAACACTTTATGCAATCTGAAGTTTCTCCTAATGCAATGCCTGGGAATGTGTGTGCTCCATTGCCTTGGAGTCTAATGGAATTCTTGTTGTCCAGGTGGTTATACTGGAGATATCTATTCCAATTCTAACCTGAAGAATAAAAATGACCTCTTTGAGTATAAGTTTGCAACCGGGCAGTGGACAGAGTGGAAGACTGAGGGAAGGTAAGAGCTGGTGTCATTGCCTCATGCTTTGGGGGAATGAGGGTAGCTTGGCATCATTTCACATGGCACAGTCAGACCTAGTTACAGTGCTGATGTTAGGGCTGCAGCATGATAGCTGCTCTGCTTTCTCAATTACAGTTCTTCGCTTCTGCAGGAGTTTTTTTGGAAGGCCTTCATTCCAGAGTGCACTATAATGGAAATTTGTCCAAAATCCACTCTTCATGTTTCACGTCCATGATAGAAGGGATGGGAGAAAAGGGAGTTGGTTTTTTTTCTGAATTGTTTCAGTTTCAAGGATAGCTTGGAAATTGTTGATCCCTTATGATCATTGGCTCCTGAGATCCAGTGTTCCAAGGAAAATCAAAATCACTAACACTTTGCTTCCTAATGTTGCCTCTGTGCACATTTCAGAATATCATTTCTGACAGTGATTGTGATCCAGCTGTGTATGAAGGGCCTGGACAGGGTAAGGGGGAATGGCCTCTTACTGGCAGAGCAGGGTTAGATGGGATATTGGGAAGGAATTCTTAGCTGTGAGGTTGGTGAGGTCCTGGCACAGGTCGCCCAGAGCAGCTGTGGCTGCCCTATCCCTGTAAGTGTCCAAGGCCAGGTTAGATGGGACTGGGCTAGTGGAAGGTGTCCCTGCCCATGGCAGGGGATGGAACTGGGTGTCCCTTTCTGCCCCAAGCATTTCTGTGTTTACCACTCCCCAGTAGGGGTCATGTGGTGTCTTTACCCGCAGTCCTATGCACATCTGAAGTTTCTGAAATGCTGGTTTCAGTGGAGAGAAGGAAGGGAACATTTGTTACTGTGATTTGTGAAGAGGGATGAGGAATGCCCCATCCACTCTTGTGTTACTGTTGCTCACGTCTGATGAGCACATTATATTTCAGAACAGAGACAATATTAGTAATTTCTCTTTCTGGTTAATTCTGGTAACATGGGACATTTTGGAGAGTAATTCTTAATCAGTTTAGAAACTCACATTTTGCTTGTTGTTCCCCAGTTACAGTGTTCATGCTGCACAATGACCTCAGACAAGCCAACAGATGCCTTGTGGCATCACAGGTTTGTTCAACATGGCTGATTTAGTTAAAACAACAAAGACTGTGGAAGAGAAATCATAGGTTTGATCTTTCATTGTGGGCACTACATCTTGGGAACATCCCTGAATGATCCCAAATGAGTATCCTGAGCTCTGTCACAGTCTCATTTCTGTTTCACTTGCTTAGTCTGTGGGAATACATGTGGGATGTTTGTAGCAAGAGTTGATTGCCACCTTACTCTACCAGTGGTGCTATGAATTTTCCCATTATTTAATTATTTTACACAAAATACTCTAAGAGTATTTGAGTCCTGGCAAGGAATTAGTTGGGATTTTTTCCTTTTTTTTTTTCCTGTCTGTATTAAGGTGGTTTCTCTCCATTGAAGGCAGCAGAGTGCAAAACTAATACTTGCCTTCAGAGTCTCACTCAGTGTTTGGAGGGTGCATGGCAGAAGCAGTTTTGTGTAGGGGACTTTCTTCTTCTTACATGTGCATTTTAGCTCTTAGGTCCTTCTGCATCTGCAGAGGAAAGATCGTTGTCTGCATTTTCTTCCTTGCAGGTTGCCAGTGGCCAGGTCAGCTCACGGCGCGACAGTGTACAGTGACAAGCTGTGGATCTTTGCTGGATACGATGGCAACGCACGGTATGGGGCAGTATCACCCTCCCCTTGACTGCTTTTGTGAAATCCCAGCCCCTCAGTTTCCACCTTTGTAGAGATTTCCGTATTCCAAGGGATTTAAACACTCAACTGGAGCTTTGCAAACCCAATCCGTTGTTGAGCGTTGCGCTTTTGCAGTTCACTGGTTCATGTTCAAGTAAGTGTGCTTAAAGCCTAGAGATCTGGTTACTCAGAGTGCCTGCGGATGTGTAATTTGACAGCATGCTTGGTTGTAAGGCTGCAAAATGATCTTTGGAATTTGGCAAATGCACATTTCTTGAAAGACCCTGGCGCAGGCCGGCTGATGTTGCTGCAGCCTTAGAGTGCAAAGCCTTTGCAAAGGAAAGAGAGCAAAGGATTTGCTATGAAATCATCTGACAGAACTAAGAGCCATATGTCAGTTTTTTCTCAGAAATCTCTGGAAATATGTAATACTTAGATTGAAGGGAAGTGGGATTTTGTATGGGGAAAGGCTGGAAAGGAGTGGTGCTGAGATGTTACAGAGAGCCTAGTGCTTTGTCTCCCAGTAGCTCCTTGCATTTGCTGCTGGTCTGCCAGGGAACAGTCAATTCTGGACATGTCTTTTTTTTTCTATTGTGATGATCTTGAGGAGTAATTTATGTTGATGTACAATGTTTACATCATGAGAGCACACAGAGATTATCACAAATGAGGAGCCAGGTTGCCTCCTCTTCTGAGGAGAATCTTCAGAAAAGTGTCCAGCTCCATAGAGTCTCCAGGAGAACTGCTGATAATCAGGAAAACAGATGGGATGTCTTTGTTATTTCTGGAGGAGGAATTGGTATAAGATGCATGACTCTGTGGGTTTGTTCAGTGCCAGCTTAGGGAGTCCCCCAGGGTCTTGGATAGCTGTAAGAAAGGAGTGGGTGAGAGGAGCTGTCTAATTTATGTTAAATATGTCTAATCACGTTAAAAAAAATGTCTTTTTATGGAACTTGAGCCTCCAGGCAGATTTGAACAAAGGAAACATCTGTAGTTACTGTGAGTAACTTGTTCTGGGAACAGCAGTCAGAGATGTGTCAAGTTATCTGCTTCATCCTCCTTTCTCTATTTAAGGAAGGATTCAGCCATGTAAATAATTGTGGTCAGTCTCAGTAGTTAACAGGGATGAGCAGAAGGAGCAGGGTAATAAGGGTTGTTTTGTAAAAATCCTGAAGATTAAATAGCTCAAATCCTTAAGCTCCAGACTGAGTTGCTGTATGTAGCTGTTAGCTGCAGTGTACTTGTAACTAGAAAGATGCTGAGGCAAGCTGGGGTGGGGCCATAAAATTTAGGTATAGGACAAAGGGATTCTAATAATTGTTTTTCTGTCAGTGGAAGTAGATTCTTCCTGCACAGAAGAAATGTTGATGAAACAGGACTTCTGTCCTTTCAACACTGTTACAAAAAATGAACTGTTTCAAATCAAGCATTTTTTGTGTTATGGCACAGATTAAATGACATGTGGACAATAGGCCTTCAGGACAGAGAACTGACCTGCTGGGAAGAGGTAAGAAGCTTTAATTTCAGCTAACACATAAAATTCTCTTTTTTGGTTTTAATGCATGATTATTTAAAATTTCCCATGCTAGGCTGCACTGCTCTTTCTCCAGAATGTGTTTTTGATCCACAGTGAAAAGAAACAGTTCAAATTTGATTTGGTTTGGGTATTTGGAAACCCAAGTGTGTATGAAAGGGTGATTTTTTTGCTTGTGAATCTGTGAACTGGACTTGGACTTTCCATGGGGGATTTGCTGTGCCGTCTGTGGAAGAGACTGCATTCCCACTGTGACCACTCACGCAGACTGGGAGCTTTGCTGGCCAGCTGACCAAAGTCCTGATCCTTACAGTACTGGGAGCTTTAAAAATGTGGCCTCCCAGCCTTTTTATCCAGGGAAAATCAGTCACATAAGCACAGCAGGAGTCGATTACCTGTCGCCAGCTTTACCAGGCCCATGCCATGTGCTCACTCTGGCTGCACCTGTGTCCTGTGGCCCTGCAGCATCCTCAGCATGTGGAGCTGTGCACTGTAACAATACATTTCTGATTTTGAACTTAATTACCTTTCAGATTGAACAAAGTGGTGAAATTCCTCCTTCCTGCTGTAATTTTCCCGTGGCGGTTTGCAAAGACAAGATGTTTGTTTTCTCTGGCCAGAGTGGAGCAAAGATTACCAATAATCTCTTCCAGTTTGAATTCAAGGAGAAGATGTAAGTGTAGACAGCTAAGTCATGCAAACTCCACGTAATCCTTGACTGCCTGAGTTGCGGAACGTAATACTAAAAGGGTATTGAGGGAGAGTGCCGTGTCTCCTGGTGATGAAAGAGTTAGAAAATTTAAAAGAAGTGTAAAGAAATACTGTTTCCTGTTTCCTGTCCCAGCTGGACACGGATCCCCACGGAGCACCTGCTGCGGGGCTCGCCGCCCCCTCCCCAGCGGCGCTACGGACACACGATGGTGGCCTTCGACCGGCACCTCTACGTGTTCGGGGGGGCCGCGGACAACACGCTGCCCAACGAGCTCCACTGCTACGACGTGGACTCCCAGACCTGGGAGGTCATCCAGCCCAGCCCAGACAGTGAGGTAAAGCCATCAGCTCGTGTTTTTTCCTTTATGCTCCATCTTTTTTGACTCATTTTTGCCGTGGACGCTCTTTGACGAGAGCATTGGCTTTTAGCTAAATGGTTACAGCTCCTTCCCACTGATGGTTAATCAGCTCAAATATTGTGGGTAGCAGTCCTTAAAAATTAGTCAGTGTTGACACATCTAAAACTTTGCTTAACACGTTTTAAAGAAATACCATGAAACACTTTGATATGTGTTATGAGTCAATCATTTGTTCAGTCAAAAGCTGAACAATGAATTCAGTGTGTACCAGTGGTTCTTTGGTTGGCTTTGTGATCCTCTTGAAGCAGAGTTCAAAACTAGGCAAGGTTTGATTTGTCACTGTAATGCCCATGTGCATAAAATCTTATAAATTCTGATTATACATAGAGATGTGGCTGGCAAATAGTAATATGGAGGTTCAGAAAGGGCTGTTTTAACATACTTGCATTAATAAGAGATATAAATTTAAAAATGTCTGCTTTTACATGGACATCAAAAGGCTGTAGACCACCAAGTGCTGAGGAAACACTCCAAATGAGACAGTATTTAAAAAAGAACATATTAATATGTTTCTTTTTCTACTTGCTACTCATGCAAGACAGTGATTGTGTGATAAAATGTCCTTTTTGTGTCGTAGCACACTCACAGATCCTGTCTGGGATCAGCTTGTATTCCAGATGGAAGTGCCAAGGGCTCACCTGGTTTCAGTGCATATTCCAGGTCATGTAAGTGGGGATCATTTCATCCCAGAATGCACAAGCAGCTGTTCTCTGAAGCCCATACCAGTGTGTGTATGTTCCTGGCTTTGGAGCAGCAGCATTCCTTGTGTTTATTAATGTATATAGATTTTTACCTTAAGCCACGTTAAGATACTGCAGCTGATGTCACAGTGGCTTTAGGGCATGAGCTGCTCTGCAGGAGGAGATGCTCCGTGTGTGTGTGCTGGGCACGCAACTGCACAGCCTGAGGTTCCACCTCAGGCAGCTGAGTGTTGCAGAACTGGGATCAGGTGCAGAGTTACTGATTTAGCCAGCACAGGTGTGACAGGGCTCATCCCACAAGAGCTGTGTGGGTAGTTTGGTGTGTTTATGTGTTTGCAGACACATCGCAGCGTTGGATGAGCTGGAGAATCCCCCCCCCCACACTGCTCGAAATTAACCGTGCACATGGGCCTAGTTGGGAACTGTTATTTGACCAAAGTATTTCACAGCAGCCTATTTAGTGCTTTACGAAGCTGATTTATTGTCTCATGAAATTAATGAAGCTGCTTCTTCAACTTTCTAAAGGCACAGTTGCCTTCAGAACTGTAGATCCTGTTCTGTTCCTGCCAGTGTTAGCATTTGACGTGTGAGGCTTCAGCAGGCATTGGTTCTTTGGGACACAATTGCTTATTGCTTCCATGAGCAGAACTGCTCCTGGCAGTGTTGTAAACCAGCATTATTCCCTGAGTTATCCCCTGCTAAATTTAATTTCAGATTTCAAAGCTCTTTTCTTCATTTGTAATCCCAGGCAGAGGTCTCTTAGTTGCTTGTGTTGTATTTTGCAGTTTCTTTCTCTGGTACAGCATCTAGAGACTGATTTGGTAGAAATGGGAGGTGAAACTGGTGCTGTTGAAACACGTGATAGTAAATTTTCCTAAAAGACTGATTAACTGCAAAACCTGAAAGACTTCTGATATTTCAAATAAGTTTAAATTATTTTGTATCTTCTGGAGTCATAACTAGGTAATTTCTCAGAATCATTTTCCTAAAGTTTCCATGAGCTTTTGGCAAAGACTTCTAAAGGTAGCAATGAATCTCTAGTACCATCCTGTTCCCTGGACACTCTGAGCTTGGATTTTCCTTTTTTATCCATCTCTGTGAACAAAATTATTCACGTTAATTTGAAACAAAATAGAAGTTGATAAGTGCAATGCTGTCTCAGCACTTGAGGGTTTCTGCTGTGTGTGAAGTGAAAGTGACCTGTGTTACGGTGCAGCAGAATGACCTACCTTGACTTTTAGAATTGGGTTTTTTCCTTTCCAATGGATGGATTGTAGATTGTTACCTTCAGCTTGCTCTGTATTATGTAGTATGATCTTAGAAATGCTGCATTACAACTTTGCTTAACTGCACTATAGTGGGGTTACTTTCTTATGGTCATGTGATGCATATCCTTAATTCTTTCTTCTTCTGGATGTTTAGCATGGAATGGGTGAAGCCTCTGGAGTCCAAAATTAGGGGTTTGGACTTTATTAAGGTGCTGATTAAGCTATTATTTCAGTGGTGATTTTTACATTGCTTTGAAAAAGAGATTACAGAAGAGATTGCTTATGCTGAAGGAGAGTCATTACTGCCATTCCAGTCTTGTTCTCTGAACTTAGGCCGCCCTGAGGAGCTTCTCAGGGTGATCAGGGAGTGATTTGGACCTTACAGACCTATTCGTGCCAGTAGCAGAAATAGGCTGTCAGGTGGAAATTGTATGTCCTCTGCCACCCTGTTACGGGCAACACAGAAGGTGACAAGTCACACAAGGCTGAAGAATTTTGGATTTGTTACCTGGAAAAGGTGGCACAATTTGGGCATTAATCACAGCAAAGCAGGGTGAGTTCTAGGAAGGTCCTAGAGGCACTTCTTGAGCACAGACAGCAATAGTGTGTCAGGTGCTGCTGGTGCCCTGAGACAGTCTGGCATTTTCTGCATTTTGAGTAAACAGGTAGAACAAACCTGGGAATAGATCTGGCAGTGGACCTGTTGTAGTTCTCTGCCCAGGGCACTCAGAATTCTTGATAGTGCCTCGCTGTGGGATGGAGGGTGGGAAATGGTTCAATGAGTAGAAGAGGGCAAACTGAGGATGGAACAGGTCAGTACTTCAAAAATAAACCAGGAGCTGCCACTTTGTACTTTAGGATGTCTCCAGAATGAGTAACAAGACATCCTTGCTGAGCTACACAATTGCAGTCTGTAGCTCCTCAAACCTATATATAATACATGTACATGTATATTGTACAGAGCACACAGAGCTATTCCTCATCTTCACTGTGAGATGATCTTCACAGCTGGGGGTTCTCCTTTTCTAAGGCAGCCACAGGAGTATCTTGCCTGAGTCCTTGCCTGCCTGCATAACACTGCCAAAGATTCCTGGTGTACTGGATTTTCTTTATACAGGGCTACTGAAGGATTTCAAAAACAAGAAATAGATTCTTTGTTTGCCTCGAGTTTTTCTATTGAACTCAAAATATCCTTTACTTTCTGAAGAAGGTTGAGGCAGCATAAGAAATCAGCAGGCAGTAAGAGGAAAAACACCCCATGTTGCACAGCTGACAGACGTGTGCACGTGGCAGTCATGGCTTGTGCTACAGAGAGGAGTGATCAGGGAATGGCAGGAGCTCTGGGCCTGGCAGGGAGCACAGCCAGTTGTGGACACAGACCCACAGAATCCAAGGTGATGTTTGGAGCAGCCACTGCCTCAGAGAGGCAGGGTGTTATGTCAGGAAGAAGAATATTCTCCTTCCTCACAGTTCCCACCATCCCTCTGCGGCTGCAGGGACCGGCCTGTCATCCATCTCTCCTGAAGTTATGATGGAAATCTCTAAAACTTGTTCTGGGAAACATTTCAGTCTCACAATTAGGGCCTTCAAAGCCAAGAGCAATAAGAATCTCTAATTTTCAAAGCTCCTAATTTTTCTTTTAGTAAGTCAGAAGGGAGGTTAATGTGCTGGTAACCTTCTTGGGCTTACTTGGAGGCTCAGTTTTGGAGGTTTTCAGACAGATTACAGTAACGTGGTTTGTGGGCAGCTGAGGAAGATTAAAAGGATTTAGTTATCCTCCTGGAGATGAGTCTGCCCCAGTCTCCTTGTGCAGAGATCAGTTACACCCCTCGAGGTATCTTCAGGCAAGAGAACACGTTCCTGTGTGCACAGTGCCCCGAATTCCTGCAGTGAGCCCCCTAACAAGATTGTCTCACACGTGGGCAGGGTAGTTGTCAAGGTATCGTGTTCTGCTGGGAGAGAAAAAACTGAGCATTTCACAATCCAGAGGGACGACTGATACTTCTGATGTTTATAAATAATGTGTAGTGTTCAGGCTTGCATCCTTTTTAAAAAACCTTTTTTAATAATGTAGGAGCTTCATACCAGTGCCCTTTGCAGGTCTGCACTCAGTGAGTGTCTCAGTGAGGAGAGACACATCTTGAAAATGTTTGTATTTAGAAGAATCTGTACATTAGAGTACCTGTAGCTAACACTATTGTACAGCTCCACTTCTGTTTGTCAATTCTATGTTCATATCCCTTCTGAGGGGTGTTCATTATTACATCCTTTTACAGTACTCTCCAGACAAAGCAAAATGCAAATGATGTGGATGATAGGCAGAAGGAATATTTCTGTAACTCGCTCACTGATAAGGAATTGTAAGAACACAGATTTAACGTGACTCACATTAAGGTGGGACTTGAAATATGCTTTTTGAATGAGGAGCAGTTACTCTGGATAAACTTATGCCACCAGCCTTGAAAGACAACAGAAAATCACAGCTGTCCTCCAATATTTGCTAATTGTCCAGAGTTTTGCCAGTTACTGATTACAATAACAGTCCACTCAGGGACTTTGATTTCTTCTTAAGGTGGATGCAAACAGTCCATGTTTCAGTGTGGCTGTAGGATACATTTCTGAACAGAGTGTGTGGTCTGGGCTTCGCAGTTTCCCTTAAAGCATCCCTGGAAACAATGATTTAAATTCCCAGCTCTTGTGGGGAGCTGAGAGAGCTCTTGGTGGTCTGAAATGGCTGGAAGTGCTGT
The DNA here is from genome assembly GCA_013390105.1 of Tichodroma muraria. Lineage (NCBI taxonomy): Eukaryota > Metazoa > Chordata > Aves > Passeriformes > Sittidae > Tichodroma > Tichodroma muraria. The sequence continues at coordinate 28,025 of WAAG01050002.1, read as the reverse complement.
GATAGTCTTAGTTCTAGAAGCTGACACAGTGTAGTGTCATTAAGTAATATAAATACATGATCCTTGTGTTTATTAGCTAGATCTTCCAATATAACCTCTCCTCATGTTGTGTTCACAAACCTGGGAGGTTGTTGAGAGAATAATGATTGAACATTCAATCACTGGAATCCCAGTGATCAACTATGAAGTGAAGTCTGTTTTAGGTGTAGGAAATTAAATCTTCCCTGGCTTATCTGGGGAAAAGAGGCTTTTTAATCTATCAGTGAAAGATCCAGCCACTTCAAGTTGAAACTAGAAATATCCAGACTGAAAAAGAAAGGAAAACAAATGTTTACAAATTGTAAAGAATAAGAGTAATTATTTATTGGAACATTTTATCAGGTTTGTTTTTTTTTCTAAAGTCTTCATTACACTTAAACCAGTATTTGGTATTTTCTATAAAGAATGTTTTCCTCAAAGAAAGTCTTAATTTCAGTACCTCTTCACAGAAGTTTGGTAGGTTGGTTTATTCAGGAAGTCAGATTAAGATCCCAAAAGTACTGTTATGGTTATTGGATTTTTGAGTGCACGCCACATGCCAAAGAGAAGCAAATGGCTGGCCACTGGACTTCTGTCAGCTGTTGTCAGATTTCAATATATGATCTTTTGTGACACGTTCATTGGATTTGGCTGGAGTTTGGCTTGTTCTCCAAACTGCCTCATCCTCTCTGATGAATTATACATTAACATTGCTCTTTAAATTTGCAACTGATATATACTGAAACAATTTTAAAGGAGAGAACATTTACTATTATTACAGCTGTAAACAAATTACAGACAGCCTCATACCCTGACCTTTGTGGTTATGCTGCCACGTGTTTGGATGTAGTTCTTAATGGATTTACCTTCCTGTTTCTACTCTGTGTTCTCCAGTGAATGCCAAATGGAAAAATCTCATCCTCAGTGTAGAGCACAATTGCAAAGGACGTCTCTGTTGCATCCCTTGTCACTTATCATTACCAGAGCTGATATTGCAACAAGTTTTTGTTATTATGACTTTGCTTCTGTGTGTGGTAATTTAACCCAGAACCCCCCATGTGCTGGGCTGATCCCCCAGCGTGGGCAGCAGGGCAGGGGGGATTCTGCCCCTGTGCCCCGCTCAGGTGAGACCCCACCTGCAGAGCTGTCCCAGCCCTGGGCTCCAGCACAGGAAGGACGTGGAGCTGCTGGAGCGAGCCCAGAGGAGGCCACGGAGCTGCTCCAAGGCCTGGAGCACCTCTGCTCTGGAGCCAGGCTGGGAGAGCTGGGGGTGTCCAGAATGGAGAAGGATCCAGGGAGTCCTTAGAGCCCCTTCCAGTGCCTAAAGGGGCTCCAAGAGAGCTGGAGAGGGACTTTGGACAAAGGCCTGGAGCGACAGAACAAGAGGGAATTGCTTCCCACTGCCAGAGGGCAGGGTTAGATGGGATATTGGGAAGGAATTCTTCCTGTGAGGGTTGGGAGGCCCTGGCCCAGGTTGCCCAGGGCAGCTGTGGCTGCCCCTGGATCCCTGGAAATGCCCAAGGCCAGGTTGGATGGGGCTTGGAGCAACCTGAGCTAGTGGAAGATATCCCTGCCATGCAGGGATTGGAACAAGATGAGCTTTAATGTCCCTTCCCACCCAAACCATCTTGTGATTCTGTGATTTATCCTAAGTTGTAGGTTTCTACATCCTGGTCTTCAACTTTCTATCTTCTACTTCAATCCATGACAGTCTATCTGTTTCTGTAGTAACAGCTCCATACACGGAAGTGATGCTTACAGGGGTGATCCTCTGCTTTGCATCATTGTTAAGCTGCAATAGATCCATTTATGTTCACAGTGTAGTTATGGCAATCTCAATAAGTAAACTGCAGACAAAATATTTTTGGCTTTCTGACATTAGTGTGGTGTTGAAGGTTTCATGGGATGTTTTGAGAAGTCTACCAGTGGAAATCTCTAAGAACAGGCTGGATTTTTTTCTCTCAGGAACAAAATAGTTATTGCTGACCCTGTCTGGGGCAAAGGAATGGAAATAGCCTTTGAAGAGGTTCATTCTGTGTGTCTGTGATAAAGCTTTTATTCCCTGTTTTCTTGTCTGTACCATCAGAGGGGAAAAGTAAAAGCTAAATTTCCATCTTAGATGTTAATTAAATTTCCATTGTAACAAGAGCACAGCTGAGCTACCAGCCCTGCAGTATGTTAGAGAGCAGGAGCAAGTCTTAGAGAGGCAGGCTGCTCAGGGCATTGTCCATTCCATTCCATTCCATTCCATTCCATTCCATTCCATTCCATTCCATTCCATTCCATTCCATTCCATTCCATTCCATTCCATTCCATTCCATTCCATTCCATTCCATTCCATTCCATTCCATTCCATTCCATTCCATTCCATTCCATTCCATTCCATTCCATTCCATTCCATTCCATTCCATTCCATTCCATTCCATTCCATTCCATTCCATTCCATTCCATTCCATTCCATTCCATTCCATTCCATTCCATTCCATTCCATTCCATTCCATTCCATTCCATTCCATTCCATTCCATTCCATTCCATTCCATTCCATTCCATTCCATTCCATTCCATTCCATTCCATTCCATTCCATTCCATTCCATTCCATTCCATTCCATTCCATTCCATTCCATTCCATTCCATTCCATTCCATTCCATTCCATTCCATTCCATTCCATTCCATTCCATTCCATTCCATTCCATTCCATTCCATTCCATTCCATTCCATTCCATTCCATTCCATTCCATTCCATTCCATTCCATTCCATTCCATTCCATTCCATTCCATTCCATTCCATTCCATTCCATTCCATTCCATTCCATTCCATTCCATTCCATTCCATTCCATTCCATTCCATTCCATTCCATTCCATTCCATTCCATTCCATTCCATTCCATTCCATTCCATCTCCAGGGATAGAGATGCAGCAGCTTCTCCTGGCTTCCATCCAGTGTTTGTCCACTATCATGATCAAAGGCATTTTCCTCTCACACCAAGAAAGCGCTTCCTGTGCTCACTTGAGTCTGTTGGCTCCTCTTTTCCCACCGGGCACCTCTCTGAAGAGCAGCTCTGACTTCCCTGCAGGGAGGTGCCTCCTTTGCCTTCTCATGGGCATGCTGTGCTCCTGCCCTTGATCACAACCTTGACCTTGGTGTCCCTCCACTGTAGGTCAGTGCCTTTCTGTACTGGGGATCCCAGAACTGGGCAGAGTGCTTCAGCTAGGGACTTGAAAATAATGAGTAGAGGAGGACAAGTCCCTTCCCTGAGCCCGCTGGCACAGCTGAGGGGCTGCTGGCCGTGCTGCCAGGGGGTTGTACTGAACCCTCTGCAGCTCCCTCACGTCTGTGTTCTGCAGAGCTGTGTTCTGGACAGTCCCCAGCCTACATCATTGCAAGGAACGACTGTCCCAGGGCTGGGACATGGCAGAGCTTCCTGTGGTACCCATCAGCCCATTTTCCAGCCTGGCTAAGTCCTTTGGAATATCAGCTCCAGCATTTCAACTGCTCCAGACAATTTGCTATCAAACATAGACTTGCTGAGAATGCAGTGCCCTCCAGTAACCCATGAAACATTTTGAAAGGGATGATCAGGTTAGGAAAAATTTGCCCGTGGTAAATCCCTGCTGACTGGTACCAGTCACCTCCTTCATGTGGTGGAAGTAGCTTCCAGGAGGATTTTCTGCGTAACTTACTTGAGACAGCAGAGCAGTTGCCTGGCTCATGGTTAGCTGTGTTCCCAAAGTTCATACCAGGCCAGATTTTTAAAATGAATAGGTACTTTTTGGGTTATAAACAGCTCTTTGGTTGCTCTTGGGTATCTGCAGAATATAAACTGGATGACTCCATTGCCATAATCTGAAAGGAATGACAGCCTAAGGAAAGGCCCAATAAAGGAACAGCAGCCTGTGGAAAGGCTCAGTAAAATCCTTCAGCATTTGCCTGCTTCTCTTCATTTGTAGAGCTTCATGTCTTGAAGTTGACTCTAACATGTGTCTATTCCAATTTTGTCTGAAAGCAGAGATTGTCTGCACCCAGCATGGGAAAACATTTTAAATCCTTAAACCTCCTTGAACCTAAAGACTATCCAAAGCTCTGTCTGTCCATCTGTTTGAGTTTGATGCTGTTGACTGGTGTAACAGTGTGGAAACATCTCAGGTATCAGCAGCTCCCAGTCTCCCAGTAGTGACAGCTCATTTGGATCTGTTGTAGCTTATGGTTTTCTTCCCAGTTTCAGAGAAAAATGGATACTTTTTTTACCTCTTGGTTGGTTTGTTGATGGCTTTAGGTCTTTTTATTTCATTTTGGCTTTGAGCTTTTAATGATACTGAAGGATAGAGAGGCTCATTGATGTTCCTGAGTTGTGAAAGAAATATGAGCACATCATTACTGGCTTTTGAGTTCAGTGCAGCAATTACCTTCTATAATACCTGTTCATTCATAACTGAGTGTGAGGAAAATTAACATTTACACAGTTAAAAATCTATTCTGTAAATATACGAAGGCTTCTGAGGAGCTGAGAGTAAGAAAGGAGAACCTTGAAACAACTGCAGAGGAATTGATTTTAGCAATATCCTAGTATTGCCCATAATGTTGAAATTTCTACCACCAAAAGCACTGAAACACATTAAAATGCTTTGAGAAAGGAGTCAGAGAGAGAAGATAAGCACTGCAACAGCACAAGTAGTCACAGCCTGCAATAATAGCATAGTTAATGCATTCCTCACAGCCAAGAGAGTGAATCTCACTACAAGGAATTTGAATTTTTGTCCCTGACCTCGTTCTGCGGGCTGTATAGAAAAGCTGGGCAAGGCCATGGCTCTGTGTGTGCTGCCAACCTGCCAGCTGAGAAAGGCCTTCACTTCATCCCCTTCCAGTGTGTCAGTCAGCTTTGACATGAAACAAAGGTTATCACTTTGGAGTAATCCATCTGCCCTGTTTTTTCATCAAGGCAAAATGTGGGAAGGCTGTCTCAGACTTGGGAATAGCTGGTGGATATTCCCTCTTCACCATCTTAGCTTGGGATCTGCGTTTTGCCTACTTGCAGTGAGCAAACCCCTCAGCTTCTCATCCTCATCCCTGGAAGTGTCCAAGGCCAGGCTGGACGGGGCTTGGAGCAACCTGGGCAAGTGGAAGGTGTCCCTGAACATGGCAGAGGGTGGAACAGGATGAGCTTTAAGGTCCCTCCGAACCTGAACATGTCTTGGATTCTGTGATTTGTGAAGAGCCATTGGGAGGAAGAACACAGACGTAAAAGCAACTAGTGCAAAAGATTTCATTGTTGTGTTTCTCTGTCATTGCACAAACCTTGAGAAAACTACACAGCTAAGATATTAATGGTTCAATCAGTGATGGGCTCCAAACAAGACCACAGAGCTTCCTCTGGGCTGACCCTGAATGTTCTGGATACACAGGGAGGATCTTCTGGAGCTTCAGCTGCAGGGGCTGCTGCTCCATGTCCTGTCTCTCATGCTTCCCATCTATATTTTTACCCACTTTTGTTTTTAAACTTTGTAACCAGGTGCCCTACCCAGCAGTGGCAGAGAGAGTATCTGCCCCACAGAAGGATCCCACAGTGCCCTTGAGAGAAGGGGGTTTAAAAAAATCTCGGTATATATTTGGTTTAGATTTCAGCATAGCAACAGTTACACAAGGACCTACAGCAGACTCAGGGGTAAATAAAGAAATAATTAAAAGTGAAAAAGACTTCAAAAATGGAAATTAAACTTATTATGGGAGAAAGAGAAATTCCACATTCATATATGCCTTTTCTTCTCCACTCCCTTTTTTTTCCCCTTGCAATTTATCATGAGTTCTTTAACTTAAGCTGTAATCCAAGAACCATTTAAGCACTGGCTCTGCATGTGCAAGTTCTAAATTGCATAGAGCAGACTACTGTTGACCCCAAGTGGAAATTACTCATTTTCCTTCTTTCACTATTCAATTTTACTTTATATTCCTTCAACTTAATTTATTAAGGACTTCAAGCAAAGCTGAATGTGTTCCTGGTGAGATCAAAATTTAAATCAATGAGTTTATGAAGGGGTTTGCACAGGTATTACTGAGTTTATTTTAAAGTATATGTGCTCAGGCCCAGAGGTGATGCTCAGGGCTGTAATCTCACTTATTTGAATGATTGCTGAGTGCTCTGGCACGAGGAGAGGCAACTCTAATGCACAGCTTTGGGACTCAAATTAGAACCCTGATGAGCACCACAAGACAAACTCCATTTGTGCTGTCTGGATAGGCTACAGTGCGAGTCTGAGCACAAGAAATTACAGGAAAAAAAAGACCTGTGAAATACTTTTATTTTGAAAATGATGGCTTGAATCATGCCAGCAGTGTGGAAGGGTGTACTGAAATGGAAGCAAAGGTGACTGATGAGATCTGCTTTTGAAAGCAAAGATTCCAGCTTGTAAAGATCCTCAAATGCAAATCTCATTAACCTTAAATAGAGAAACCACTCCAACAGATGAAACAGGGCGATGTAGCTCAGAGAGGGGTGCCAGCCCCAATCATTGGAGGTGTCGGGATTTAATCCAGAATTTCTTCTGTCAGGGACTGTTAATAAAGTAAGGAGGTCACATTGATGGAGAGGTAAGTACAGGATCTAGAGTTGACAAATACAGTCAGATTGGCAGTGCCTTTTTATCTGTGATTTTTAACATTCCTGTACGAACCAGGAAAGAGAAAGACAAATCCCTTTGGATTCACACGGGACCATCTGGAGTTGTGCCAGCAGATGAAATTAGAATCATAGAATTACAGAATTGTTAGGGTTGGAGAAGACCTTCAAAATCATCAAGTCCAGTCATCCATCCAGCACTGCCACATTCACCTCTAATCCATATTCCCAAGTGCCATGCACCTTTTGAACACTTCAGGGATGGTGACTCTATCACTGCCCTGAGCAGCCTGTGCCAATGCTTACAACCCCTTTCATGAGAAAAATTTTTCCTAATACCCAACCTAAACCTCCCCTGCTGCAATTTGAGCCATATCCTCTCATCCTTTCTGACCATCCTGGCTAGCAGAGTAGATGGTATTTTGTAGCTGTTTCTTATAAACTCTACCTGGGGTGAGTGTATTTAGCAGCTGGTTTTGGCAGCTTGGGAGTCTCCCAGTGAAAAATTCAGGATAGGGCAGGTTCTGGGTCTCTGGTATCGGTGGATGAGGAACACAGGGACCAGAATGTCTCAACAGCTGTTTGTGCTCCTAAGCTCTATTAAGCCTTTTTTCCTCCTGAATATTTTCTTGAGGACCCAGCTCTCCTTCCTTGCACTAGAACAAAGTTCCTGTGGCCAAATCCTTGGTCCTGGGAGGGCTGAGCATTGCTCCCCTTGTGGGTGGCACCAAAATGTCACCACTTGCAGCGTTGTCGTCTCCACGTGGGGGTTTCTGCTGGCCTGAATTCTGCTGTTCTGATTCAGTAAAACAAACACAGAAACTCTCAGCTGCACAATGTTTTGATGAACTGGACTTGGCCTTTTCTGTTCCAGGCTGTCATTCCATGTTTTACATTTCTCTCTTTAAATATGTGGTCTGTGTATTTAGAAAGTAAAGTTGTTTGATTGCTTAAGTTATTAGTAACTGCAGAGCTCTGGTTCCTTGGCTGGTACCAACCATTACAAAAGAAAAATCATCATTACAGCATTCCATAGAGACTGTTGGAGTTGAATATGATGTGACTGGCAAGTACATCTTACTTGGTTAAATATTCAGGTGGTTCATGTTTGCTTTCTGGCACCAGTTGTGTTAAAACTGTAAGGCTTTTTGATTGAAAAAAAAAGTGGTTATTAAATTCAATGGCAGCTTTTAAAAGCTAAATACTAGAGAATTTTGAGAATTATTTTAATTAAAAGCAAAACTAAAATATTATATATTAAAAAAAAAAAGAGATGTGGAAAATGACCTGAATAAGTCTAAAGCAGGTGGGCTGCATTTGAGCTCTGCTAGAACAGTTCTTTTTGTTTGGTTTTGGTTACAGTTGGTTGTGAAAAAGATGTTAGAGTACAGCTAACACCAGCCTGCCTAGCTGTGTGGGAATGGGTCTTGACAAGCAAAGTTCTTACTTTGGGATGAGGTTGGAGCTCCAGTTGATGAAGGTGACAGATGTATTTTTAACCCATTATAATATGGTTGATTATTTCAATCAGTGCATCTTATTTGGTTAATGAGATTACTGCTAAGAACAAGCAGAGGCCGTAGAAAATAGATGACATTTGACAGTAATCTCATCCTCTTTCGGAGAGGTATGGAGCTGGGTCCAAGCAAGAATGTACTAAGAGATCAGCATCATTCCATAACCCATCACAGTATTAATTAGAATCAGCTCTGAAGTGTCCTTGATAAAGTATCCATGAGACCTGCTGGATACAGAAGGCATCTTGTTTATCCAGAGGAATCCAGAAGGGTTGTTAAACTGGCACAGGCAAATGTGCCTTTTAAGGTGAGCAAGTCTGTGGTTTGTACGTCTGAGAAAAATACCCACGTCCTAGTTACTGACTGGGGGATTGTCTCCTTAAAAGCCGTAGTTTGAGGAAAAGGACAAGTCATGGAAAGTGTGGTGAACGACAGACTAAATGAGGCTCTTGTGTGATATACTGTGGTGAGAGGGGTGAGTTGGTGGGAATGGGAACTGCCAGTCAGCATGGTTTCCTGGAAAATCTGCCTCTCCAGATAAACATAATCTTGTTTCATGTTTGACTTTACTTGAGTGGTGTCTATAAATATGTACAAGAAGCAAAGATTTCTTATACCAGAGGGCTTTTTATTTTGTAGGCAAAGATTTAATGAGATTTACTGCCTGGAAGACGAAAAGCTGATCAAACTAGGGGGAAAAAAAGAAGTTTCTCTTACGAATTGAAGCCTTTCTGTGAGCTGTCAGTGAGATATGCTGATGTGTTCACACACCTTTGTGTAGCCTCAGAAGAAATTATTAAAAATGCTGTGGTCTGTCCTCTGCAGGAGAATCACAGTGGCTTTGGCTTGCAGTGACTCTTCAAAAATCACCCGATGTTGCAGCTCCGAGGTGGGGTGTGTTGCAGGGATGGTGTGATCCCTCAGCCCTATAAATAGCTGCAGTCTGGGGGGCTTTATTTCTGTGGAGCTGGCAGGGTGGAGGCAGGAGCTGTGGCTCTGAGGTGCCAGCTCTGCCAACAGCTCCAGCCTTGGGCTCCTATTTGGCAATGGACATTCCTGGGGCCTTAGCCAGATGGTTCAGCCCTTCCAGCTGTGGGGGAGGTGGACACTCACAGGCCTGGGGCTCAGTCCTGCTGAGGTAGATGGTCATTCACCTTTCGTGTTCCTGACAGCATTTGGAATAAACTGAGTTTGCACAGTGATCACATTTGCAGAATCTGCTTATTTCTAGAAGTGTGTGTGAGATTTATGTGGAAAAAGACATTGGGTTTAATTTTGTAAATGGTGCATTTTGTAACTCCCATGATATGTAGACCTGTGTAGGTACCACTGTGATTAGAAGGTGCAGTGAATGGGCATTCTGAAAAGTGACTGGACAATATGTTCTAGACATGCTGGGAAACAATCCTGAGGTACAGCAAACGTCAGTCTTAGGATGCAAGTGTTTGTGTGAGAGTGTGTGGGTGTGCGTGTCTGAGTGTGGGTGTGCGTGTCTGAGTGTGGGTGTGCGTCTGTGTGTGTCTCTGTGTGTCTGTGTGTCTGTGTGTGTGTCTGTGTGTCTGTGTCTCTGTGTGTCTCTGTGTGTCTCTGTGTGTCTCTGTGTGTCTCTGTGTCTGTGTGTCTGTGTGTCTGTCTGTGTGTGTCTGTGTGTGTCTCTGTGTGTCTGTATGTCTGTCTGTGTGTCTGTGTCTCTGTGTCTCTGTGTCTGTGTGTCTCTGTGTGTCTCTGTGTGTGTGTGTCTGTGTGTCTGTGTGTGTCTCTGTGTGTCTGTGTGTGTCTCTGTGTGTCTGTATGTCTGTCTGTGTGTCTGTGTCTCTGTGTCTGTGTCTCTGTGTGACCCTGAGCTGCTGTTTGGTCAGAGCTTGGTGCTCGTAATGCCCAGGTTGTGGCTTCAATCCCCATACGGACCAGTCACTTAAGAGTTGGACTCGATGATCCCTTTGTGTTCCTTCCAATTCAGATATTGTGTGATTTTTCCCTTTTCACTGTTGATCTGTTAATAGCAGATCCTTTTTCTTGGCAGAAGAATAGGCTTTTATTTATTACTTTGCCTTTTTTGTCCTTTTCTTTCTGCTTATTCCCTGTTTTCTTTCCTCAGTTACCCAGTGGGAGACTCTTCCATGCTGCAGCAGTTATCTCGGATGCTATGTACATCTTTGGTGGCACAGTGGACAATAACATCAGAAGTGGAGAGATGTACAGGTTCCAGGTAATTTTCTGATAAACATACTCGCTTCCACACCAGTTCCACATGAGCCCTGTCTGTGGAGTGTCTGGTTTAGCTCACCATGAGCTCCACAGCTCTTAGTCCATGGTCTTCCTACAGACAGCCTCTGTATTTCAGATTCGGCTTTCAAAGGTCAATGTGTATCTTTAAAACCTTTTGAGAAATGTTATTTGGACGGACATTTTGCTAAGGTCGAGCCCTCTAATGCCTTCTGAAGTCCTACAGAGATCATGACAACTTTGACAAATCATTGGAAAGTGTAGCAGATGGGATTTGCTATGTTATTTCACTAAAATTGGCTGTTCCTCTTCATGTGCTGTCCTGCTCAGGACTCCAGGGCAGAGTGTTTTGTATTGCAGTTTTATCTCCATGCAGTTCTCCCATTCCTATCCCACAGAACTATGGGAACTGAAAATTTTAATTTCAGGATACTCAGACTAGATTAAATCCCACATACACTCAAGGGGTGTTTTTATTTCATGGCACCCTCAGACAAGTCCTGAGAGCAGGTGAGACTCCCAGCCTCCAAATCCTCTTATCTGGAAGTTGTGATGAGACACAAATCTTCTTGCTTGTGACGTTCTACTTTATGAGCTATACTGAGGCTGAGTTAATAAGAAAGTCTAGTAATAGTAGATGTAACCTTGGCACTTTGGTTATAGAATCATAGAATCAGGAATCTCCTGAGCTGGAAGGAACCCACAAGGATTATCAATTCCAACCCTTGGCCCTGCACAGACACCCCAACAATCCCACCCTGGGCATCCCTGAGAGCATTGTCCAAACACTCTGAGCTCTGGCAGCCTTGGGGCTGTGCCCATTCCCTGGGGAGCCTGGGCAGTGCCCAGCACCCTCTGGGGGAAGAGCCTTTTCCTGATATCCAGCCTGACTCTCCCCTGACACAGCTCCAGCCCTTCCTTGGGTCCTGTCCCTGCTCACAGTGAGCAGAGATTGGAGCTGTCCCTCCACTGCCCCTTGTGAGGAAGCTGCAGACCCTGAGGAGATCTGACCTCAGGCTCCTCTGCTTCAGAGTGATTTGAGATTTGAAGTTTATATAGCCACTGAAATTAATTCTGTCTTATGGGGTGTTTTATTTTTTTAGTTTTCTTGTTACCCTAAATGCACTCTCCATGAAGATTATGGAAGACTGTGGGAAAACAGACAGTTCAGTGATTTGGAGTTTGTTTTGGGAGAGGTGAGTCGAAGTTTTTGGAGAGGTGCCAGTGGGGGTGTTACCGTGTGTGTGGTGTGTTTGCTGGGAAAAAGCAAATTGTGCAGTGGTTGTGCCAGAAACCCTGGGAGTGAATCACTGGTGAACTGTCTGTCTGGTTTATTAAGTTTCACTAATCCAGATAAATATTTGAAGCTGCAATGGAGAAAAAACTTTTAAACTGGGAAGATCTGTGGGTCACTGACTTAACCTGAATTTATTGAAGCGTGTTATGTAGAGTTGCAATATGAAAATTTACCAACAACCTCTGTACTCCCAGGTCCCAATTGCCTTGTAGGAAGGCAGGTCAGTGTTTTGCAAACCCATTATAATTTCAATTAAAAATTTCAAATTTTAATTGCTGAAATAAAAGAGAATGATAAAAAGCAGTACAGTGGAATAGTTCTCTAGTAATGAAAACAGTTAAAAAGTTTAACAGAGAACAAGTTTGCTGAATATAAACATGAGAAATTTGAACTTACCTGCATTCTTTTTGCAAAAAGAAAAAGTTTGAAAAAGCTTTGCAAAGCTCAGAGAACAGATCCTCGACAACAGGTGAAATAAATTGTGGCAAATAATAGCAAAAACCATACTGTTATTTTGAAAAGGGAAAATTAAACAGAAAATCAAATGCAAGAATAAAAAGCGCTATGTGTGACACAGCAGCTTCCACTGAGTGGATGTGACACAGGCTCTTTTCCAAATGGTGTTTGCCATTAGCCTTTGGGGAAATAGGTGTTAAATTTCATCTGTATGTGCAGAGCAGATGTAAGGCTGCCTTTGACTCTGACTTGAAATGTATTATAATCTGGGGTTCAGCCCAGGTTTCTATGACTTCTGCCATCTGCCATGACCATGTGATTTGGGGATGAAAGTTAAACGTGATTTCTACCTTTGCCCTTGGCAGAAGGAGGAGCGAGTCCGAGGGCACACTGCCATCGTCACCGCCCGCTGCAAGTGGCTGAAGAAGAAAATCATGCAGGCCAGGGAGAGGGTGAAACAGGTGAGTATTTTGTAAAAGTAGTCTTGTAGCAAGGTATTCTGCTTATTCTGCCCAGGTTTGGGAATAAGGTTATCGGGAGAAAAGTAATATCTGCTGAGACAGCTGGAAGATGGGAGCAGTGTCTGATGTTAAGGTGCTCTTGAGCAAGTAAAATAAAGAGGATCATTAGTATTAACAAAGGCTGGATGTGTATCAGGAGTGTAACATGGAGGAGCCGGAGTTAATCCAGTTATCTGGATTTGACAGTGTGGTTCTTGGAAGCTCTCGTAGCTGTCTGAGGTCTAATCTTGTGGAATGCCCCAGAGAGGTGTGTGTACCCTTCCCTGTGGGGGAGGTTAGAGCTGTGTCATGGGGATGGCCCACAAGATCAGACAGATTAGAGGGAAGAAAGGCAATGCTAAGGGTTTCAGCTGCCTCTGTTCCCTTAACCTTTGTATTTTTTGACTTTTTCCAGAGGTGAAAGTCTGATGCCTCTGATCATTGTCTATTAATTTTGACTACTTCCAGCTTTTCAGCAGCAAGCATTTAATAGCTTTTGGGGAGGTGGTAGCACACAATCTGCAGTAAGAGGTGGATGCTTCACTGCCCCCCAGTTAATTGTTTTGCTCCTGGAAGGGCTGTGGGAAAAGACTGTCAAAGTGAAACTTGAAGTAACAGAGTGCTTCAAAATACTTCTGTGCAGCACTTTGTGCTCTGGTTTTGCAAGGCAGGGTTTGTGTAATGTACTCCCACCTGTCCCTCCTTCACAGAGTGAGGCTGTTCCTGCTGTGGGCAGTGAGTTTAGAGCAGTTCGTTCCTCCTTTGCTCTGATGTCCTGCTTCTGACCTATTACTTGTGTTCTGATCCATGTGTGTCCCAGGATATGAAACAGTGAGTCTAATATGAATTCCTTGTTATCTTGAAGATAATCCTGAAGCTAAAGAGGTCCTGGGTCTTGAAGAATGTGGAGTAAGAAGGATCCTCTGGTTTGGTGGTAATTTGTGCAAACTGGCACAGGCTTGTGCCATGTTTGGGTGGTTTTCTGTTTCATTAGAAATCAAAGCAAGACATTGAAGAGGAGGGACACACCACATGCCAGAAGGATGGGATTGGTGGGAATGTCAAGCTGTGCCGTCTGCAGCCGCTGCTGGAAGTGCCCATCCGAGAGGCTGAGGCCCAGCCCTTTGAGGTGCTCATGCAGTTCCTGTACACAGATAAGATCAAGTATCCCCGCAAAGGTAGGGCAGGGGGAAGTAACACTGACACTAGGGAGGGGAGGGGGGCAAATGTGTTTGGAAACAGCAGGATCCAGCATTTACAGGTGATCAGTCCTGTTCTGAGCACTTAATTGCTAACTTGAGATTAAACAAAAAGCGGATTTTTATCAGAGTATACTAACCATGCTTTTTTATTCCTAATTATTTTCAAATATCAAGGAAGAACAAGTTCTTGATCATTCCAAAAGGTGTCAAAAACCCCAAACAAACAAAAATATTGTATTTTGAAGATCACAGCATCCTGCTTGGAAGGACCATGTATCTTATCCTGGCTTGGCTTATTTCCTTTTTCTGATATTGTTTTGATGCATTTTAAACTGAGCCCACATGGAAAGGTGTGCAAGCCAGTATTTATCACCTGTTAAAAATCCAATCTGAAGGAATGCCTCAAGAAAGGAAAAATCCATTTGATGCATTCATTGAAGTTCTCCGAGTTAAAAACACTTGTGGGTGGGGAGTAATAGGCAGAGATCTCGCAGCTCCCACACAGGGAATCCAGCTCCTGGCTGTGTGAGTGGTGAGGGCTGTGGGGCAGTGGGAGTGAGGCTGGATATGACTGGATACAGCGAGGAACTCCAGCTGCTGAGGTGGGGGAAGCTGCAGGTATGGGGCACGGTGAAGTACAGTGAGGTACAGCTGTCCTAGCACTGAACTTTGCTTCAGCTTCACTCCAAGTTCGTCCCTTTCTGCAAAGATAATTCTCAGGAGAAAAGTGATACGTGTCCATTTGTGCCAAGGCTTTCCCTGTGAGGAGGCCTGTCTGAGAATGATCCCACTGACTGGGGCTGAGGGAACTGCTCCCTGGATTCTGCTGACATTGCCAGATCCCGCTCCCAGCCATTCACTGATCCTCGGTACCCTCACCTGGGGACAGGCTCAGGCCAAGGGAAGGCTTGGACCCCTGAGCTCTTCCCATTGTTACAGGCTTCCCAGGCAGCCTGCTCCTCTTCCCCAGCCCATGAGAGGTTCTCCCTGGTGCTCCCCCTTCTGCTGGGATCCTCCATGGGCCCTGCCCATTTATATTCCTAGTTGCTCCTCTCAGTTCAGAGAGCAGCACCCTGGGGAGCCATCCAGAGGCTGAGCTAATGGAATTGGGCATGCTCATCAAATGGGATTTTCCAGTTAGACGCAGGGATGGCACATGACATGTAAGAGGGTTTTTCTCCATTAAAAAGTAGTTAAAGCAGATGGGCGGAGATCTCCTGTGAGAAAAGCAAAGGCCATGGGGGATTATTCCTTGAGTTGGTGTCCCAGTAGCCCCATTGCAGTGTCCTACAAGGGTCCCCTCTGCTCCTCTCTCACTTCAGCTTGTAGACCAGCTGTGGGTCTGTGCAGGCTGAAGCGCAGAGTGAAAGCACAGAGTACCTTCATAAGAGTCTGTCAGAATCAGGGAGCTGATTGTTAACACTGTGTAAAACCCAAAGACTCCAGCAGGGCTGTTGGCAGCTAGGCACTATGAGAAATTGGGCTGCAAGCTTTGGGGCTTGTCAGGGATTTTAGAGACTTCACTTTCTTTGGAGGGTTTCAAAAAATTGTGATCCAGATTGTCACAAAATTTTTGTCTAAAAAATACTTTGGGGTGGCTTTTGCATGCTTTAAATTTGAACCTCTTTTTCTAGTACTGATTCAGATTTTATCTAACCAGATAAATTTTTTCTCCATAAAAATACTCCAGTCACTGCCTGTTCTACCATTCCAATTGCTCTGGTTGATATAAAAAGTACTTTTAGAAGGGTTCCTCTCTTTGTTCTGTGAGCTCTCCAGCAGTTTTCCCTTTTGCAATTTCAGGTCATGTGCAGGATGTGTTACTCATTATGGATGTCTACAAACTGGCCTTAAACTTCAAGCTCTCTCGGCTGGAACAGCTCTGCCTTCAGTATATCGAAGCATCTGTAGATCTGCAGAATGTGCTCATTGTGTGTGAGAATGCTAACAAGCTTCAGCTGGATCAGCTAAAGGTAATCACATTCTGCATACAAAGTAACTGATAAGAAATTTTTTAAAATAAAATTTATGTAATTGACATTTGGCCAAAGATACCAGCTTTTGCAAATTCATCTTTCCTTTAATTACAGTTGCTTGAGTATATTTAGCATGGGTTGTCCTGCAGTGGCTTGTGATATTATGTAGGCTTTTATCAATGCATGCTCAATATTTTTGCATATCTGTTTTATAGAATGTCAAGGGCAGAGTGACTTTGGCTCTTCATCAGTTCACTCTTGCAGCAAGATGGAGCCAGTGCATTTCCTGGTTTTGCTGTGTTATATATATTGACACTGCAGATAGGTTCTTTCATTTTCTAGATGGAAAAGCTAAACTCTGTTCTCAGGCCTTTGCCCTGAAAAACGCACCAGTGATTCTCTGTCTGGCTTTTGGGTGTTTGGTGGCAATCAGGGTAGAGTTGACCCCTGCAGCCCAGGAGGTGCTGACAGTGCTGATGCCAGTGCAGTGCCCAGAGCCAGTTCTGCTGAACCTGCAGGGAAGCAGCTCCTGCCCCCAGTCCCAGAGCCAGAGCAGGACCGTGCGGTACCTGCTGGTGACGTTCAGCCTGTGCACACCGGTGACCTTATTGCTGGTGGCTGCAAGCACAGTGAGGCTGGAGGAATCAGCATGCACCAGCACTTCCTCAGGCACTGTGTGTGCACTGGATTTGGGAAAGGAGAGGAGAGGCCTCCAGGAGGAAGCAACAGGGCCAGCAGCAAGTGTGTGAATTCCAGCACAGCCTTTGGTGCATGGCACCATGGTACCATCAGCTGCCCAGAAGCTCAGGCATTGGTGGATCTGGTGCATCCACCTGCCCTGGCTACCTCTGGAGTGACAGGGGCTCTTGCACATGGCTCCAGCTGGGCAGGATCACCCTGAGCTGGCATCCTCTCTGCTCAGGTGCTCATTCATCCTCATGGCTGGGTCCTCTGTAGAAAGCTGTTCTTTCTGGCATCCCAGTCATGATTTAAAATGTTTCACAGGTGAGTCCTGACAGATACCTTTGGATCCCAGGTGAAATAAACTGGCAGAAACAGACTGCAGTAATGATTCTTTGGCTGAACTTGTACCCACCTTATGGTGAGCTGGTGTAGATGGCATTTATTGCTTATAAAAGTGTCCTGGGGAGAAGCCTTGGTTCATGCTGGGAAATGAAGTGCCCTTTTCTTGTCTCTAACTGTTTAGCATTCGGTCTGGTTCATTTGTCACCTTTTCACCACACTGATTTTTGTAAGAAGTTTATTACACAAGAACCTTCCAGAGCTCTTGAACTGTTTGCTGTGTTTATGGAAAAGGTTCAGGAAAAACCCACACAAGGAATCCTGTAAACTCTTTGGATCCTTGATGGAGAGTGTCAAGAGTTAAGATCTCTTCACCCTTTTAATTAACTTCTGGTGTCTAATTATGTTAAAAGTTATTATGAGGTAGCAACCAATTTTCATCATCTCCATGAAGTTTTCAGTATCTCCTGAGATTCCTGTTTTAGAAAGCTTCGGAGCAGCTCGATGGGCAGTTAATCTCTTTCTTGTTAATATTTCTAGTCAAATTTTTCTGGATGCTTAGAATTGTCCTGAATTTCCTGTTCAAGTAGGAGCCTAAAATTCATTTAGGAAGGATAAGGATATCACTGTTGGATAGTTCCAGCTGCAGGATCTATGTGGAGGTTCAAAGGAAAGGATGGTTGATGGCATGTGTAACACGTAGCATTTATGGAATGCTGTAAGATGACTTCAAACAATAAACCATACATTTATTAATTAATATTGGTGTATATTTAAGGAACATTGCCTGAATTTTGTGGTGAAGGAATCCCATTTTAATCAAGTCATAATGATGAAGGAGTTTGAGCATCTTTCTTCATCCCTCATTGTGGAGATTGTCCGCAGGAAGCAGCAGCCTCCTGTCCGAACGCACTCTGACCAGCCGCTTGACATTGGTAACATTCCTGCTTTATGGAGTAATTCCTTGTGTTGGTTTGGCATTGCTAATGGTTTGTTTAGCCTGGGGAGATGTCTGGGAAGCAGCCCTCTGCATCTCACCAGTTCCCAGTTGGGATAACTTCTCAGGCTCTCTCCCACACTGAGACAGAGCACAACAGTTCTTTCCCCAGTGAGGTTCAATCGGAACGGTGTCCCATCAAAATACGTGGGAAATATGGTCATGTTCTTGCAATAAACCATCCTGATCCTGTTCAGAGACATGAGAGAAGGAGCAGAAGGGTCTAAAGAATGATCCAAAAAGAGGCAGTGGACAGTCACTCTTAGTGGCTGAAGGGTGACAGAGCTGAGCAGGGAAAGAGCCTGCTTCAGGGTGTTCACCAAGGAGGAGCAGGAGGAAGGAGGAGGATCTTGTGAATAAAGAACTGCTCTGTTCGCGTGTGTGAAAGGAACAGGAGATAGGGAGAAGAGAAAGATGTGACTTACAGTTTTATTGTGGAATTCATCAAGGGCTGGTTTGGGACTAGTCTTACTCAACATTTTAACATCCTGACACACAGTACAAGGAATGTAATAATGAAATTTTCTAAGGCCACAAAGTTCAGAGGCATTGGCAGTGTTGCTGTGGAGTATTGCACAAAAATAATTGGAACTGAAGAGAAAGAGAAGGAAGCTAGTCCTGGAAGGTCAAGTAGAAAGGCTTTGGCTGGCATTTGTCCCAGGGGGGAGAGGTGCACTGGCTGGGAAGGTAGTACAGCCAGTTCTGTATCCAGAGCTGGGATGGTGTGAGAGACCCAAACATTAAAAACTGGAAGATGAACTTTGAAAATATGAGTGACTTTGGAGGAGACTTGGATGTGCTCTATTCCGCAGTTGGGTATTTACAAAGGTAAAATTATTTTATTAATTTGATTAAAATATTGTATAAAAGAAGCCTTTGTTGCTGATTTGGGAAAGATTTTTCATTAAGACACAAAATTTTATATCTCTTGTGATTGGAAATAGTGCAAAGAGAGGGGAAAAATCAGTTTTTATATCTGTAGAGAGCACCTGTCCGTGTGGCCACAGCTGGAGTTTGCTGTCAGTGGCAGAAAGCAGAGCTGATGGGTTTAGTTCTGTGAGGGGCAGTAGGGAATGAGCTGTGGTGGGGAAGAATGAAGCTCATTTTGCTCCAAGATTATGAGGAAGGACTTGACTCAAATTCACACTGAGAGTCCCAAAAGAAAGAGGGACTGGAGCTCTGGCTTGGCCATGTATTAGTTTGATAGTACCTGGTCACATGGAAGTGTTCATGTCTTCATTTCATTATGTTTGATTTCAGGAACATCTTTAATTCAGGACATGAAGGCCTACCTGGAAGGAGCTGGAACTGAATTCTGTGATATCATCCTGCTCCTAGATGGGCACCCACGGCCAGCCCACAAAGCCATCCTGGCAGCTCGCTCCAGGTGAGCCCTGTTCCTAACACTGTACCAAGAGCATGTGTGAAGGACAGTGCAGGGCTGGGCAGCCTGTGCTCAGCTGGCTTGGTTTAGAAGACAGGGAGGAACTTAAATCTGCATGAAGTGTTAAGATGCAGCTTTGCTCAATGAGTGTAATAAGCCTTTAAGCAGTAGTGATTAAATTTTTTTTTTCCATTTGATACCCAGCAGGGAAAGATAGGAAGAAATTAGAGCTGCAGAGATTCTGCAGAGGGTGTGTGAGGAGCTGCACTGCAAGACAAAGCATCAGCAAAATCACAGGAAGGGAAAAAGGGTGGAAAACATAAGGTGGTTTCAGTGAAGTGGAAAGCAACAGATGTCCACTGAGGTCAGAAGGAGCCTTCTGACAGTGAATAATTCATGTTGTATCATGTGGAACTTGAATTTCTTTCTCACTTTCTGATATTTAAGACTGGTTATGAATAAACGTTACAGTAAGTGGTGCATGACAGAGACTAGAGTGTTCCCATGCTTTATGCAGAGAAAGTCCACTCTGCTGATGGTGGGACTGTTCTCCCTCCTCAGGGTGTGGATAAGTGGATTTGTCCTGCACTTGTGTTTTCTGTGGACCTGCACCTTATGGTCCACCAAACATTAAGTGTTCACATAAAATTTCTGTTTCAAATACTGTCACAATTTTTTTTCAGACCCAGTAACAATATTCAGTATTAATTACTGTGGTATTTTACCAGAAGCATTTCACAGCTCTTAAAACAGCCCTGATGATTGGCAGCCTGTAGATACCAAGGAAATTCATAATGCTTTAAGCTCTCTGCTGGGTCTTATGCAAATTAGAGAAAAAAATCAAAGCACCATGTGTCCTAATTTTCAAGAAACAGACAAATTTCAGGTAGTTCTGATGGTAATTAGGGGGGTTGTATTTGGAGTTTTCACTGGCAGGCATACATGAAAAAATAAATGAGCAGTGTTTTTGCCTAGGTTGTCACCTGAATTTGTTGCTTTGGAAGCTGTAGTTCTGAATAGCAGCCTTTGAACAATACTGGGTTAAACCATCTGTCTGCAGAATGTGTTATATCAGTTTTATTTCCCTTTCCAGTTACTTTGAAGCCATGTTCCGCTCCTTCATGCCAGAAGATGGGCAAGTGAACATTTCTATAGGTGAAATGGTTCCCAGCAAGCAAGCGTTCGAGTCCATGCTTAGATACATCTATTATGGAGAAGTGAACATGCCTCCTGAGGACTCCCTGTATCCTTAGACTCGAAGGAGTTGGAGGGTCTGTCTGAGTGCATGTCCAGCAGGTCACCTTCCTTTTGCTTTGGATTGCCTGGCACAGACTGGGAGGATGCCCTGTCGGGGCACCAGCGGGCTCTGCACTTGCACTCCTCACAGGGTTTGTTCGCCATCGGCGCTCTCACCGTCGCCTTCTGGCTTATTCCTCAATGGCATGAGCAGATACCTCTTTGCAGCACCTTACTACTACGGCTTCTCCAATAACAGACTCCAGGCCTACTGTAAGCAGAACCTGGAAATGAATGTCACAGTGGAGAATGTGCTCCAGGTAATTGTCCCCAAGCACTTCAGTTAGTCACTTAGAGGAAAGCCAAGGGGTCTAGTCGAGTGGGTACCCCCAGTGCCAGCTGACTGAGACTGCCCAGACCGTTCCAGTGGCAGTGGCCCTATGTGATGACATGTGTGGGAGCCCAGCCTTCAGCAGCATTGTTCCTTACCTGGTACTGTGTCACTTTTGTTCCTGTGTTGCAGGGTTCAGCGGGTACTGCTCACCTGGCTCCTCCTGAGCTCTCATCCCCTGTTACAGAACTGTGTTTCTAAAGGCCTTTTAAAGATGACCACATGCTCAGCACTCAACCATAAACCCTTTTTGGTAGACATTTGTTCCAGGGCAGATGATGATCTGCAGGTGACAGACATTAGTCTTGTTTTATCAGTGATGCTGACAGCATCTGGCAGAGGAGTTTGAGCTAACAAAAGATATTGTGTGGTAAGAAAGCCAGTGCCAGCTCCCAGGCAGGCAGCCTGAACCTCTGCAGCACAAAGCAGAAGCATTTCCTGCTGATGAGCTCTTGAGGACTCCATACATTTTAAATCCAAGACTTATTTTTGAATAATTCAGAAAAGATTCAGTTTGTAATGCAAAATGGAGGTGTTCCTTAGCTAAGAGGAGTTACCTGCTCTGGGTCAGGACTGTTTGTGCATCTGAGATGTGCAGAACGAAAATCACATTTTTGCTCCTGCTCTAGATTTTAGAGGCAGCTGACAAGACCCAGGCCCTGGACATGAAGAGGCACTGCCTGCACATCATCGTTCACCAGTTCACCAAGGTTGGTTGCATCTTTTCTGTGGCTTTTGAGAGCTGCTGTCCTCTGTCACTGCCTTGGTTAAAGACGCGTTCATATAGAAATCAGTTTTAATTCCTCCTCATGTGAGACAGCTGAGAGCTGGCTGCACGTTACTGGCACTCACTGATAGGACTGCTAGGCACACTTCTCACACCAAAGTAAATTAAAGACTAGAACAAGCCAGTCAAGAAATGTGAAGCCCTTCCAAGCAGAAGTTACCCAAAATTGCTTCCATTTCCGGTTGTTCCAGCTGTTTATTTTGTGCCTTGCCCTTGTTGGGTTGGTGTGTGTATAGCAGGGTAAATTTGTTGTATATTGAGGGCACAAATCTCTCCCTCACTAGCAGTTATTGGTGTGCTCCTCATTCTTCCCTTGAAGTATTCTCTGTCATACATGTTTTATTGTCATATGCTCTAAAACAAATTACTGTGTCCTGGCTGGGCTCTCTGTGATTTCCATGTTCAACAGTTGGACTCCATGCTCTTAGAGGTCCTTTCCAGTTTTAAAAATTCTTTGGTTGTGTTTCGATGGGATTATGCATTAGTGGCAGGAAAGGTCAAGAGCCCGATGTGCTGATACTCTTGTCCTCATTTGAGAGAATAAGGATATTGTCACTTAATTGTTCCTAGGAGATGTGATCCCTCCATGAGAGTTCCCCAGCATGTCATCAGTTCATTGCTCAGCTCATTAGCATTGCTGAAATAGATAAATCACAGGAATTGGGATTTCTGGATGCTACACACATACTGATAATAATTCCCTAGTTAATATTCAAGTAGCTCGCTCTCCTTTGTGTATGTAAACTCACAATCCTCCTGGGGAAGAAGAGCACTGCTGTGTCCCATTAGTGTCTGGAGAGAAGACAGGACAGTGTTCAGGCTCTTCATTAAATGCCAAAGTTGCTGGAGCATGATGCATCTTACATTCAGAAATAACTGAAATTGCATAAAAAGCATTGAGAGTGGAGCCAGCACCCAGAAATCACTCCCAGAGGAGAGTCCACAGTGTGAGGCTGCAGCCCCTGCCTTCATCCTGTCTGTTTTCTTCTGGCCCCATGAGTCTTGTGGAGCGGCCCAGTTCAGCAGGGATGGTCCCACTGCAGGGTACAGGTCATCCCTGGGGTTGGGGTCAGTGCCTTGCAGCTGCTGAGGGCTGAAATATCACAGTATCACTTCCCAATGGAGGCCACAGGAAGACAAAGAGATGTGATTCTCCCCAGAACGTGCAGGGGGAAATGGACATTGCAACACTGGGAGGCAGCGATGGGAGCTGGAGGGCGTTCCTCAGCTGTACTTCCTCACCAGGATGTGGGGAAATGTTTTATATTTAAACTGTTGACTGGTAGAACAGTGTTCATCAAAATGTGGCTGGAAGACTGTCAAGCAGATGTGCACGGAGAAATCTCAATTATGCAATGTTTTCCCTTGGCCTGAGAGGCCTCAGTGTGTAATTCTTGGCCTGGGCTGGGTGACTCAGTGTGGCTGGGCACGGACACTCTCTGCTCTGCTCCTGGGCCAGCCACGGGCTCTGAGGGGGATTTGTTCTCAGGCACAAGCCCGGTGGGTCACAGAGCTCAGGCAGGCTGAGTCCCTGGCTGTGGGATCTCCTGTTCTTCCAGTTACTTAACTCTGTTCTGGATTTGGACTGTTAAGGAGTTTTCCCCACAGCAGGAGCATTACTGAAGAGCTGTTTCCCAGAAGTTCACTGCTTTGGGCAATGTGTTTTCAGGCTCTTGTGTGTCAGTGTTGTGCAAAAGCCCTAATAAACCTGCTGTTGTGACGTGTTTGTAGTGACACCCTGATCTGTTCTGCAGTGTGTGCCTGGGTTGGGGGCAGGATCCCACCAGTGCTAAGGGGGTCTCTCTCCCTCCCAGCCCTGGCAGATCCTTAGACTTGGGATATTGCTACAAGCACGTCCTGAGTTTTTTCTGAAAGCATCCTCAGCCATTTCCTTCCTGGCCTTCAAAGGTTGCTCAGGACATGTTTATTCTTTATCCCAGTGAAGCTCTCTAGAGCAAGGTGGTAATGTCAGTTCAGGTAAGGCAGGTGGGTGAGTGCTTGGGCACAATCTGCTTGGAGGCTGGATGTGTGTTAGTGCCTCTAGACAGAGGGATTACTGGCTCCTTACCATGAGGTTGAAGAGAAGGAAGGAATGTGTAGAGCTCCTTTTTGCTAACAACTGAACTTCTGAAGAGTCCAAAAGCATAAAGTTTGTTGTAGATTCTCATCTATCTGATATGGTGGAGGCTTTTGTTGGCAAGTGCTCCAGTGACCTGCTTTGACTGCAGGAAGAATGCCAGCAGAACCAACATGGACACTGAGAAGAGCTTTTCCTCAGGAGCACAGGAGCAGAGGGACCAGGTCCTGAGTCACATTTTCAGTGCAAAACCACTGATCTCAGAGCTCAGGCTGTGCTGGTGCCCAGCGTTGCTCTTAGGAGAGCGCTTAGTCAGTGTCTTGTAGCAGTGGGGCTATCAGTACCAACAGAGGGGCAGCTCTGGGGGCAGATTCCTGCTACTCTCCACTCCCAGCAGTCTGAATTTGGTTCTAAGGCCCGACTGGAGCCCCGGGGTCTGTTCCCTGCAGCCCAGCCCCACAGCTGGGATCTCTCACCATCTCTGCCCAGCCAGACTGGCTGTGGGGTGCCAAGGGTAAAAGGGTAATACATAAACTGTGATTTGGAGAGGGTTTTAATTTCTTCCTGTTTTTTCTGTTTTGTTTTCCTTGAAGGTCTCCAAGTTGCCAAATCTCCGCTCACTCAGTCAGCTCCTCCTCCTTGACATCATAGATTCCTTAGCTACCCACATCTCAGACAAGCAGTGTGCAGAGCTGAGCGCAGACATATGACATGCCTTGGTAATCCACCTTCTCATTTGTTCCTGAAAAACACTGGCACTTTAGAGCTGGCTCTGGTTTACTGTTACGTACGGAGTAGCTCAGTGTCTGCACACTACAGCAGCCCTGGAGGAGCAGGGACAGCTGAGGTGCTCTCTCTGGATTTGCTGGGTTTGTACCTTTGTGCAGCCTTTGGATTTTGTTACATTTGTTACCCAAATGTAGACTTGAAATCATTGCAGGCGTGAATTCCACATGGTTTGGGGGAGTTACTAAGTTCATAATCAAGCCTGTTATTACTTTTATACTGTAAAATCAAGCAGTCATGAATAAGAGTCACTAATCCTTTGAAACACAGTATTTAAAGAATACTATTTAAAGGGTTTCAGCTGACCCAGCCCGAGGGCTGTAAGAGGGAGTCAGAACAAAACTGGGAACAGGAGCACGTGGTGTTCACAAGGAGACTGGCCCTTGGACCAGAATGTAGTGACTTTTCAGAGACTCCATGGTGTGGATTAACAGATAAGTCCCTGTGCAACTGGGACTTATTCCCTGTGGGAACCCAGACCTGTGCTCTGCAGCAGGTCGGACTGGAAGATTACAGCAGTCCTCTCTGACCATCAAATCCATTAATCCTGTCTTGCTAAGCCTTTCTAAATCTATTTATTAATAAAGAATTAACATCTTCTCCTGGCATTTCATGATTGACTTGGATTTCATTTTGGAAAAAAATTAAGCAAAAAACATTCTGCGCTTGATGAAGGTCACATTGTTAAAAATAAGTGTTACATCTTGTTACTAATTTTATATTGACTTGTCTTTGTGAGCCCTTTGCAGGAAGGTGAATGAAGGCAGAGTGCTCTTCCCAGCCCCTGCAGGAGCAGCTGCTGTTCCTTCCCCTTGCAACCCCCAGCTCTGTGCTGGATGGTTCCCACACTGAAGAGAGGAGAGGAGCTTCACCTCTCCTCACAGCTGGATGGTGTTGGTTGGAGAGCACCAGAAATGTGATGTTGGTAAAGTGTCTGGTGGTGGAACTGTCCCAGCCCTGTCCAGAGCCCTTAGGGCTACCCCGGGAGAGAGTGACAAGCTGGGATTCAAAACCTTGTCCTGCTCCAGCTTTGGGGGCTGCTCTCTGCTTGTCTAAAGCTGGAGTGGTGCAGGATCCCTGTTGAGACATGCAGCTCCCAGCCCTCACATTCCCACCCTTGAAGCCATGACTTTCATTCAGTAAAGTGTTCCTGGAGCAGCAGTTGTGAGCTCCTCGTCAGCATCACACAGCCTGACACACCTGCACGTGCTCTGGTATTGCAGTCTGCACAATGGAGAACTTGTCACAGATTTAATGCAAGGGAAATGCTCTAGGGACCACCCCGTCTGTCTGCCTGGTGGCTGGCTCAGGTGAGTCAGACCAGAGGTGACAGGTGCTTCTGAGAGCCAAGGGCACCTTTTAAACCAGAGTGATTGTTTCCAGATACCTCATAGATATTGGAGTCTCTTACCAGAGGTCATGGTTAGTGTTCCTGACAGGCTCTGTGTTCCCTGGGAATCCAGATTGGCAGCTGAAGAAAGGTTCTACACAGCAACTTGTAACAACACTACAGTCTATTTCCAGTAATGCTGATCCACTAGAGGACACCCATTGCTCAGGGAAGCCTCATTCTCTCAGGCTGAACAGGTTGGTTTCAACCATGCCATAACCAGCCCTCTTGAAATCCTGAGCCCACCTGTGAGGAGACGCGCAACCTCCGCACCCTCTGAGCAGGCACTGCGGGGTCTTGGCTCTGGGGGTGGGGGGGTTGGCTCAGTCACAGCTGTAGGGACCACAGTCCTGGGTCAGAGATTTAGTATGAAAATTTGTAGCCCATTGAGATTTGCCTCTGGGCTGCTGTTGTGCAGAGTGCCAGGACCATGCACCTCTCAGAAAGGACACCCCCAAGTTTCCTAGGAGATCACAGGATGGGAGGTGGTGTAGAGGCCACACAGACTGTGGGGTACACATGAGGTTCCCAGGGCAGTTAGGTGTTCTTGTTATCTTGGCCAGCAGGCTCCCAGCTTACTGATGTTCCTGCAGCCTTGGGCAGTTTTGTACTGGAATTTGTGCAGTCATATCCCTGCATTTGATAAGGAATAAGGAAATGTGGCTGTCCAGCTTTGTCTTATTCCTACGGTCTCTGCCACATGCAGGCCTCACGGGCTCTTTAAAGCCCTTGGGACTGCTGGTGGGAGAGCAGGAGCACTCCTTTCCTTCAACCCAATGTGAGCCCCAGCGCAGTGGCCAAAAGCAAGGTGGAGAAGCAATCCCCAGCTCCTCTGGAGCAGCAGCTCAGGGCACTGGAGCCAGGAGGTCCCAGCTTTGCCACACTGCACCAGCTCCCCATGTCCCCAATGTGACAGGGGACCTGTGGCAGCTGGGCGGGAGCCTAGCACGGAGCAGTGTGGATCAGAGCCAGGAGCTGCTCCAGCCCTGCAGGCACTAAGGCCAAGCCCATCCCTCAAGTGCCAGCACAAGGAGAAGCCAGCAGCACCCCAGAGCAGGGCTGGCAGTGCAGCAGGGAGTTCCTCTAAGGTGGCCCGTGTGTCACTGAGAACAGGAAGAACACAGAGAAAAAATTACACACTTTAATAAGGAAATGTGCAGTGAGAGGGAGGCACTGAGGTCCTGCCAGCAGGAACACCGGCAGAGGGAGCAGAGCCCAGGCTGCCTCAAGCCTCAGCCCCCGGCAAGCCCAGGATCTTCTTGACGTAGTTCTGGACGTTGACGTGGAGCTGGGGGGCCGTAGCAGAGAAGGTCTCCATGGCCAGGGCCCGGGTGGCCTCGGAGCCGCCCCACATAGCGCGGTACAGGGGCAGCGTGTACTTCTGCTTGCCCTGCGGAGACACAGCGCGGTGACGGCCCAGACTCCGCCCCGGCCCCAGGGGTGACGCCCCCCATTGCCCCTGTCCCCAGCACGATGTCCCCAGGATCGCCCTGCTCTCAGTGAGGCGCAGGGCGCATGGCAACGGGACAGGGTGCGGAATGCTGCCGTGGGCAGCCCTTGGCATCGCAGCACCTGGAGAGGGGAGAACACCCGGACCCTGGAGAAGGAGCAGACCCTGAGAAGTTCATGAAGTTCAACAAGGCCAAGTGCAGGGTCCTGCATCAGGACAGGATGGATGGAGGGATGGAGAGCAGCCCTTTAGAGAAGGACTTGGGTGACAAACTGGGTTGTGACCTGGCCATGTGCTCTCCCAGCCTGGAAAGCCAACTGTGTCCTAGGCTCATGCCCAGCAGTATGAGCAGCAGGTGAGGGGGAAATTCTGCCCTCTCATAAGACCCCAACAGTGGAGCACTGCATCCAGCTCTGGAGTCTCCAGCACAAGACGCACATGGACAGAGCCCATGGAGCTGCTCTGAGGCCTGGAGCCCCTCTGCTCTGGGGCCAGGCTGGGAGAGATGAGGATGTTCACCGGGAGAACAGAAGGCTCCAGGTAGTCCTTAGTCCCTTCCAGTGCCAAAAGAGCTGGAGAGGGACTTTGGAGTGGCAGGACAATGGGGAATGGGATATTGAAAAGAAATTCTTCCCTGTGAGGGTGGTGAGGCCCTGGCACATCCCTGGAAGTGCCCTGGATGGGGCTTGGAGCAACC
>WAAG01049999.1:0-15660 GCA_013390105.1 Tichodroma muraria | reverse complement strand
ATAAAAGTGTGGGACCTCGTGGTTGGTCATCAATTTTGTCACCATTTTGGGGTTCATCTTGGGTGTGGCCCAGCCGGGCTCTTGTGCAGCCCAGGTGTACCCATTGAGGCCTTTTAATAAATACCTACTTTATCCTTTTGCTCTGTCTAGTCTCTGCTCCAGGTCAGCCTCTAGAAGGAATCAAGGGGACATGACAATATTCAAGGTACTTTCTGTCTGATATTCATAATTCACTACAGAAAGTGGTAGGTATCAGCAAACACTGTCTGTTTCTTAACATATGGCAATGTTATTTCAAGAATATTGTTTTGCAGCCTCATGAATCTACTTCACAGAAACTTCACCCATGTCCTTAGAAGCTGAGAGAAAGAGCTGGCCAGTTACCATATGGACCTTGTAGAACTGTGCAATCGTTCCAGCTCCTGAGGCCATTTATTATTAAGGCCATTCATATAGGCTATCATATATTAACTGGGCAAGCAAATTGGCTGTCATGGTCTAACCCAGATAGGACTGAGCTCCACCAGGCCACTCACTCATTCCTCTGGCCAGAAGGGACAGAGAATCAGAAGAGTAAAAGTGAGAAAATGTGAGTTGAGATAAAGAAATTGAATAGGAAAATCAAAAGTTGCATCCTTAAGCAAAGGAAACAAGGAATTCATTCACCACTTCCTATGGGCAGGCAGGTGTTCAGCCACCTCCATATAAGCAGGGATCTCTCATCTACAACTCTTACTTTGGAAGACAAATGACATAGCTTCCAATGTTCTCCTCCTCCTTTTTCTTCTTCCAGCTGCATATGCTGACCATGATGCCATATGGTATGGAATGCCCCTGAGGCTAGTTGGGGTCAGCTGTTCTTCCTGTGTTCCCTCCCAACTCCTTGTGTACCCCCAGCCCACTCACTGGTGAGGTGATGAGAGGCAAAAAAAATCCTTGATGCTGTGTAAGCCCTGCTCAGCAAGAGTGAAAACATCCTTGTGTTATCAACACTGTTTCCAGCACAAATCCAGAACTGAGCACCATATTACCTACTGTGAAAGGAAATTAACTCTATCTCAGCCAAAGCCAACATATTAGGACATCACCTAGATGTACTGGAGGCAATTTTAATACTGAAATGTCTTTCCCTGTGTCATGTTCCTGTGTATCTGAAAATGGACAGAGCAATAACTTAAATCAATCACTTAAAGTGAGTTTTCTTCTTCAAAAACAGGATTTTAGGGCGTTCAGGCAAATGAAATGTGGGAGTAAACACAACATTGCCTGATTCAAACTATGTACAGTATCCTATAATTGATGCATTATCATAAGAAGCCCCCCAATAAAGAGGACAAATTATTGCAATCCATTAGTTTTCACACTCCTGTGAAAATAACCCGTTTCTCTTTGGACAGAACTCTGTCTTCTCCAACTCTTCTTTTCAATACCAACACTGTGAGATGGCCACAGAGCACTTAGTTTAATATTTCTTCTAGAACTTCTGAAGTTCTATTTCCAACAACACAGCTGTGAGAACACTCTGATAAATCCTTCCACCTTTTATTCTATAAATTCTCTCTCTTATGCCTTGAAATAAAATTATGCCTGCACTTCTGCAACATCTTTTCCTTGAGGATGGCACAGTGATTACTGATTAATGTTAAGGAATTATGTTTTTAGTGGCACAGTAGTACAGATATGATATGAGAACAAGGCTGTGCTGGGACTAAATATCTTACACTACGTCCCTGAGGGTGGGGTCAGGGCTGACAGAGATGTCAAAACTGTGAATCTCATCCTAGCACTCCACAACATGTACTTTTCATATTTGCTTTAAAGTGTCTGCTGCCATAGTGAGAATCTGGGCTGAAGACCAAGATAATAATTTTACTGATTTCAGTGGATCTTCGGTGGACCTCTAAAACTGATTGGGTGTTTCAGCATGGATTATACCTGCCATCTATAAAGTGTACTTGAAGTTTCAAAAGTGTGTGCTAGTAAGCATTCTATTTAGGTATTTTGCTCACAGAAAACATGGTTTGAGGGGTTTCTCCCCCTTAATCAAGACATTTCTCTATATTTTTTGTAATATATGGCATTTTATCTCTTTTCTCTGAATGAAACTCTTTTGCATTTGTGTTTATTTAAAGAATTCCTCCTCAGAAATTACTGACAGATAAACGTCCTTATCCATGCAAGAAGCTGTATCACACTGAGCAAATTATACAATACAGTGTAGCATATACATATAAAATATAAATACAGTAGATATTACAATATATAAAAATAATATATATACATATAAAATATACAATAGAGTACAGCAATCTCCCCCCCCAGATGTTCAGAACTTTCACAGATGAAAACAGCACTACATGCAATACAGAAATTCAAGGCAATAATCCAAAAGGTTCATCAGTGGCCACAGGATATATACGTGTTTATGTTTTATATAGATATATAAAAAACCACCTCTTTAACTAAGAGGCAGTCAGGAAAGTTAGTCATTTGATGTTCACATCTGCCTGCACTTGTACATAACAAGCCAAAGGAACATGCAAGGGCTGCTTTTCTGAGTCAAGCCTTAATACAAGGTGTGCCCTGAAGAACATCCTTAGGAAGCTGCACTATCCCAGAACCCACAGTAGCACTTATTGTTCAACACTGTGGACTTGGGAAAGATGTTAGATATCCATTGGGTACAAAAATTCATCCAGGAGGGTTCTGAACAGCTCTTTCATCCCTGGCCAAATATCTCTGTCTCAAAGAAAGCAAGAAGGGCTACTTAGCTCTCCTACCCACTTGACTCGTCCTCTTTCCTCCTCCTACACTGCCATGTTCCACTCACACAGAACAAAACCATAGCAAAAGGAAAGAAAAATCTCCCTCCCTGACATCTGGGGAGGGAGCCTATGCTAGCTGGAAAGAAGGAAAGTTCACCCATTCCTTTTCATGTCCTGGCATGGCTCAGTAGAGGGTTCTGGCACAAAGGGTTACTTGCCGCTTCTATCTAGCAAATCACCAGCACATATTCTCACTTTCTTACAATTTCACAAGGTCTTCTGACCTCCCCATGTCACAGAATGGTATCTCACCCCTGGTGTGTCAGCCCTCTGAGAGAAGGACTCTGATGGTGTGGCACGAGCACCACAGGTCTCTGCATGGAGCAACAGTCCCCAGAATCTGAAGGGCCGTCTCCACAACATACCTATGCTGAGATTTGTGTTGCCTATTTCAAAATCCAAGGTGTTCCCCATCCCTGACAGTTTTTAATTTTAAAAACTGTAACAGTGGGAAAAAAAATTATTTGTGGAGCTTTTAGTTATATAACAAATGAGAATGTTGTTTCAAAAGGTTTTATGCACTGACCTCACCTTACTCCTCCAATTGACATCAGCAGGAGTAGAATTAGGGTGGTGGGAAATTGTTTTGAAAATCAGATGAAAAAAAAATCTCAGAACCAAATCTGCTTTCCCTTTCTTCCCACATCCACACCCGTCTCTTGGTGTCCCTAATTGTGGTGAAATGATGCACTAATTGGTTCTGCATGGACAAGACCACACAGAGGAAGTGATGTTGCCATAATATAATCTAATCAAAATAATTCTCAGGTTTGAGTGAGCATTTAAATAAGAACAGAGAGTAGTCCTTGACAGATCATGCTTACCGTAAAATGACTGAAAGCTATGGGTAATTTCAATCCAAGATGAGTTCCTAGCTTGTTTGCCTTTCCATCACATATCTTTTAAATCCTAATTATATGTAATCAACAGTATAAGCAACATGATTCTTCTTGCAGTTGACAAATTCCTGGATACATTTTGCATGCTTTCAGATAAGTACACAAGAACGAATATTATAATCTCTTTCTACCTGAGAGAGCTTTACATCAGGTAATTACAACTTAGCTCAATTGAAAACGTTCTTGAAACAAGTACAGCGTCTTTTAAATCCACAAAGCTAATTTAAGGAGCCAGTGGGCATGATTAGGTCAGAAAACAATGAAGGCTGGGTGGGAATTAAAATGAAGGTCACAGATGAGTGACTTTATTTTTGGCTGGACTTTCCCAGCAGGGTGTTTCTTCATTACATCAAAATAATAATCCATCTGGGTGCAGAATAAGGCAGATCAGCCCTTTTTCAAAGTGACCAGAAAGGCTGTATTATGACTGCATCATCCACACGTAGCCTCCTAAAACAGGGCATGATTTTTGGGGTTTCTGAGCATCCTCCCTTTTAATCCACTCCACTCTTTGGGAAGGTCCAATACACCAGAGAGAAGATGACTTTGCTTGAAGGATTAGCTACACTGACAGGGCTGAAGACCCAGGTAGGCTGTATGCCTCCCATACCAGTGGATCCAAAAACCTGCCATGGTGCTGGTTGTCCTTCTCATGTCTGTCAGTATGTCTGCAGTAGCTGCTCCTGCAGGAAAAGTGAGCCCTGACCAGATGTAAGCATTGCATGGACCAAATCCTCACCCATGGGAACCGTTCCCCAGGGCTGAGCACAGGGGCAGAGACCAGGCTGGTAACAGAGCCCATGGGCAACCCCAGGCATGATGAGAGCATCAGCCAGTCCAGGGTCCATCCAGAGAGCTCAGCCAGGAGCAGCAGGAAACAGGTCAGAGATAGGCCCTTTCTTTACTACTGTCAAGCAGCTCAGAGGATGTCACCCACAGCTCATAGTGACATTGCAATCCAGACTCAAAAGAACACGACTTGGTTATAATTAACAGGTCAGTGCTGCATATCTGTGGGAAGAAGTTTCATTTCTTAGGTGATTGAAGGTGCAGGTAAAAAGATAAACTTCAACAAACTCTCAGGATGTTATCCTGCTCCTTACAAGCCATTTTTCATAGGCATGGGTAAAAATAAGTACTACCAACTCCAATGTTATTTCATTGCTCTTGAAAGATTAATTTTGGTCATAATAATCATAATTAGCCCTCTGCATGTATGACAGTATTTTGCACTTTGTAATTTGGATGAAGACATGAACTGATTTTCATAGCATCCTTGGCAGTCAAGTATTGTGATCCTGATTCTACAGGTGAAGAAACAGCACATTAACCCCCTCAGACTTTAGACAGTGAAACAGACTCCACCTTCTTAACCACACATGGGTCTTGTCTACACTAGACTCACACAAGAGTGAAAGAATTTGGGAAAGATGTATGTAAAGAAACCCAATTATTGTACCATTTTTGTAATATGGACTTTTCAAAAGGCAGCGTCAAGTACTCACCTATAAAAGAGAATATAATCACAGTGTTTGACTACCCTGAGAACCACATGAGTACAAAGTGCAAGGTTTGTGAGCTCAGTTCTATCCTCATACTCCAGACAGTTCTTACTGATTCTTTTTCACTTTGCTGAAAATGCATCTGGTTTTTAAGATTTTTTTTTTTAAATAAAGCTAAATAATTCATAAGTGATGAACTTACCTCATGGGACAATGCACAAAATATGTACCTGTCATAAACTAATAGTGTAATTTAAAAAAACATGTATCTTTGAACATATTATGAATAGAATGTATGACCATTTTGAAAACAAATGTAGCTGATATTTAGAGTGTAATACTACTTAAATTTCTATTCAGATGAAACTTCTGCTGTTTATGAAGCTTGAAAAATAAAAAATGTGTTTATTAAATTTAAAAATAAATTTCTATGTCAGTTTTTCCACATTAATCAATTGTCCAGACTTGTTTCCATTGCACTTGCTTGAAGGATTCTTCCAATTCTGGGCCTGTCTTCACTTCTGATTAGCACTATATAACAGAAATAGCTGACTTGTTTTTAAATATCCCATTTCACATTTAGGAGCATAACTGTAGGATTTGAAAAAGATTGGCCTAGAAGCTGATGCATTTCTTGTTTGTTTAAGAAAATCCATAGGTTCATTATGCAGAAACAGCTGCAGAAAACCTGTTTGATTGCTATAGGAGCGTTGAACCTGTTTCTCCCGGGCTGCACCAAAGAAGTTTACTAAAAGGTTCCTGGATTCTTCCCACTTTGGCTATAGTGCTGTGGGAATGTGAGACATGGATTAGTGGGTCCAGGAAGTAACTCAAGTACCCTGGGCCTATCATGTCGTCCTCAATTTGTTACTCATTATAAGTTGCCTCTAAAAAAAAAGAAAGAAAGAAGCTGAGCTGAAGTGTCTGGTCCTAGGCCCATCTATCAGAGTATTTCTACAGCTCAGTCATGACTAGGTGTGCATGTCAAGAAGGTGAAATCACGAAGGCATTAACTCACTAATGAAACCTTGGGACTGTGGGATGAAGCAAATAACAAACTTGACTCAGCCACAACAGTCTCCACTGAAAAAGTTGGTAGATAATAGTGCAAATGTTTATTACCACAGATATGGCATCTGCCAAAAAAAAGTTTTTACACAAATATACAGTTCACAGCACGAGGCCAAACCAATAGCCATTAGATTGTGGTATACTGAATGGTGCATTGTCAAGGAGGAAACCCTACAGGTGTGCTAGTCCTCCCACTGAAAGGGCTTGAGGGAGAGGTTCTCCATTTCTTGCCATTTCTGAGGTTGCAGCCAGGCCCAAGCAACCCCTGCAGTTAGTACAGACAGTGAACAGTGATGTATCTGCCTCCATGTAACCCTAACGTGACCATTTAGGTCATGCCCAGAGTTAGTCATGATCACAGGTTCTTTTACTGAGCTCTGTACAGGTGTGCAGTTTATATGAGCCCTTTCCACACAGATCTTCTCTGCTAAGAAATACATCTGTGACACTTTATTACCCTTCTCTCAAATAAATGTCCTTAACACAGTCACTGTGTTTTCTTACCTCAGTGGTCTCCACGTGGATGCATTCAGACAATCTTGCAAGGATGAGGGACTTTTCTGTGAACCACTGACTTACTCTTTAATCTTATTTCAGGAATGATGGGGAATTTGAACAGTGTCTGAAATTTGTGCAGTTACACAATAAAGTGAAAAATGTCACCCAAAAGACGTTATCTACTGTTACTTATGCAGTTTATTCAATTAATAAATTTATCCTAAATATGTTTTATCTATGCAGATAGATAGGAACTTTGCACATGGTTTCAGTTATTTTAAATGTCAGTCTGGCTTTTGGCATTTGCAATTCAGTTGCTTAGTAAGCCAGAAAAGGCCTCACTTTTGTACTAGATTTGTCAGTATTACTGGAGCATGACCTTGTTCTTCCCCATATAGATATACTTTGATTAGTGTGATGGCACTTCCTTGTCTAATTTTCACAGTGTGCTTGATATTTTACCTTCTCATTCTATTTTTTTTCTCTATCTGTGGCTTAGTATCGGTGTGAAAAAAAGAAAGTATTTGCATTACACCAATCTAAGCTACAATTTTCACTTACGAACAGGTAGTCTGTTCCATCTGAGTGCAACTGCTCTCAAGACTCCTTCAGTGACAGCTTGATAGATCAGTTCCATTACTGAGTTTGGTGTATCTTTCATGAGCACTCTCACTACCAGCACCACCCTGATATCACCAGATCAAATGGGGCAACAGTCTTTTTTCAAGGAGTAGTATATTCTGGTTAGAAATATAATGGGTATAAGCATAAAAGTGTTTCCACCCCCAGCAGCTGCTTTGGCAGGGGTTAGTTCCTTTTCATTTCTTTGAAAAGTGATCTTCCCTTCAACAAGCTTTCTTTTTTAACTCCCATCCTGGTCTAAATCCTTGTGCTTTAACCAGGAATTCATAAATCTTTATTACCTCAGGCACTTCACTTTTCTTGCTTTCATCAAGTATTTATTTGTATGGTAATACTTCAATACCTTGAACTTCTACTAAGAAATTTATCATAGTAAATGGCATTTCTTTAATGTTATGCCCCTGTTCTGGTACTTTATCTCCAGTTTGCTTGTTCAGACTGTAAGCTCTTAGCTATTGCATCCAGAATTTTCAAGAGGGATTAGTTATTTTTGTAGTTTTTAACCTGAAGAGGGCTCAGCCTAGAGGTTCACAATGAGCTATAGCACAGCCCTACCATTATGTCATACCAGGGTGTGTGAAGTGCAGTTGATGTCAGTAGCTGCCAGGAACAGGTGCAAAGCAGTAGCAGGTTCTTTCCAAAACTAACCAACATTACTGAACTTGCACCTCTCGCTTCCAAATTTGAAACACTTGATGAGGTACGTCCCAGCCTGGGACCACTAACAGCAATGCTCCCCTGATCACAAAGGAAAGGAAGAACAGGGAGATCGTTAGAAAACATGAGGAGTTCATGATCATTTGGGAAAAACAGAGCAATGACCTACCTACCTGCTGCCTGAATTAACAAAATGGGGTGTTTTGCTTCCCCTTCTTCTGCATCTGCAGCCACTATGTCTAAAAGCTCCCTTTGGAAAAAAAAAATGCCCACCAGCACAAGCCACTTACACAGACTAATATGCCCCTATTACATCACGTTGCCTATCTACTATATCTTTTCACAGTTTGTCATCAGTGGGTAGCACTCTCCCAGACCCTGATGGGCACCTTGGCACGGCTTTGCTCAGTCTCTGGAGAGGACTCTGGTCCTAGTCTTCAACTCCACTACTTAATTCAGCTATAGATACTTCAGCTTAATGGGTGACGTTAGTAGGAAGAGGCTGGCAAGAGCTGATTCACCGTTGCTCCTAAGCTGTGCCATTCTTCAGGCTCTACTTGCCCCCAAACTTCTTGTCTATATCAGCATTCAAAGCCATGGCTGAGGTGACTGACATCTGCTCAGACAAGTGCCTTGCTCTGGCTGCAACCATCCTGGCTGTTATGGCTAAGCTCATCTATGGCCTCTGTAACTTTTTAGAGCCAAATATATGGGCCTGGCAAGGCATCACTGGGGAGAGCCAAAGCGAGAATTGAAATGAGTAACTGGGGAGTACATTCATAAGCCACAGTTTGACATGACAGCAGAGCTGTTATACCCCTCCCACAGGTATGGGCTTTGGGTAAGACAGGGAAGGGGAACAAACAAATCCTCCAGGAAAGTGCTTGAACCCAGCGGTGACACATTCTCTCTTACTTGAACCCCTTTTTTTCACCACTGATCACTGTTGTTCAGTCATTTCAGCACTGAGGGAACAGTCCCAGTTGGCTCCACGTGCATTGTGACAAGAACTCAGGAGAGCATCTCTAAATGCATCTCCTTGGTCCTTATCTGTATTTCTTCTCAGTCCTCAGAAGGGACAGTGTGATCTCTCCCTTCAGGAGCTGCAGGCCACAGGGCTTACCTATTAGCATGGTTTTTGTCTGCTTTAGCCTAAGAGTTTGTTTGCCACATAATAAAGATGGAGCTGATTAAAGCATGCCTGGGCCTGGACTAGTATGTCATCAGAGCCCTTTGGAACTGGCAGCATTAGAAAATCCTCCACACCCCAGGTGAACACCCCAGGTGTGCCAGTTCTCTTACTGGCACAATTGTACCTACCTTGCTACGCACTGCACTGACATGAATCATAAATCACTTTATGGGTAGACATGCTGATGTACTGCACAATTGCAGAGAGACTGCTCTTCTCAGGCCAGATTTTCCCTGGTGAACAGTGCTGGCAGCTCCTGCTGCTAGCAGAGAAAGCAGAATGTGTCAGCCCTGCTCTGCTGCAGCGAGGCATGTCGAGCAAGCAACTGCACTGTTGTTGATTGCATGCTGTGTGAGGAGAGGCCATTTGGATGGCCGCGTCCAGTTCCTTCCTGCAGGACGGATTTTATCCTGAAAATTCAATATGGTTTGGAGTTGTTAAAGATCAGATTTCAGCCCTGTGGCTTTTGATCATAGAATCGTACAATACCAGCTTGGAAGGGACCCCAAGGTCTGCAGGAGCCAGTGTGCAACCCTTTGTGACACTTAAGGAAACTACAGCTACTCACTGGCAATCGCCAACATGGTTAACCTGTGACCAGCAGCTGTTCACGCTCCAGGGGCTGGGAAGAGCCCACACACCTGCATATGGCTTCTGTGTCTCCCTAGGGGTCTCAAGTAGAAAGCAAAGACCATCTCTTCTGCATGTAGAAAAGTAGCAAAGGCCTTAGATGCCTGGAGGGAGTAGATGAACAGCCATGGTGGGACTGAGACTGACCCCAGCTGCTCATTCACAAAGGATACACAAAGGACCTGCAACCACCACTGCAGAGCACATTGCAGGTTTCCTGTGCACAGGACCAGTAAACATCAGCTCTAGATCATAAATGGTACTAGTCCCTGTCTCTGTCCTCACTGAAGTAAGGCAGAGATATAAACGACCATGGAGAGTAGGAACTTGATCCTGCTGACCGTGAGAATGGGTGGGACGACCACCAATTTCCCTCTTCTTGTAGCAGAGTCCTTGCTGCGCAGAGAAATGCTGGCAGGTACTTCAGTCTTCTCAGATGCAAACCTTCCTCCTCAAGGGTCAAAAGAGCTCAATGGCTCCTCTGTGGGCTAAAGCTCTAGAGACAGTGCTGCTCCTCATCCTTCCTGAGCAGCTACACCCTACAGCCACGTGGTTTAGACACCGGGTCTCTAGTTCACTTTAAGGGGGAGGGGGAAGGTAACCAGCCTACAGCAGCTGTCAGGGGCTTGTGTTTCCAGATCCAGAGACACTGTGCTTGAAGGCCAGCCTTGGGGACTCATCACATGAAAATTTCAGGGGATACAGGTTACAAATGCCAACACTTTTCTCTGCCACTCAAAATCTGAATTCTCCACACTGATTTAAAGGTGAAAATAACTGGGGCTTATTACTTATTCCCTGAACATCCAATGCCTCTTTAGGGACACTGTGATTCCCTCATGTGAATGACCAGTAGAGCCTGGGATGCAAAGAACTGCATAGATCTTCTTAAGCCCAGAAATTTATGTGTAGAGAATAGTTGCTAAAAATTCCAACACCAGGGGTTTCCAGAAACATGGAAATGGTTCCAATCACTGAAAGAAAAGAAGATGCAATTCCCCTTCCAAAAATCTTATAACAGTTAAGTTTGTTCTCTAATGATTTATCCTTTTGGCTCATAAAGATAAAATTAATGAAACTTTTTTTACAAGAAATATTTTGAACAGTTTTAAAAATTTATCTTTCTTCTCTCAGGTCCCTCCCTGACATAAATATTACATTCGTAAATCTAGCCTGTGATAAAATCCTCTCCTAGTTTATAGGATCGAGTCCTAGAAGAAACCATTGCCTGTGAAGTTTTGCCAACTCTCTAGCTAAGCCTGCTACTGTGAGTGTTTCACTCCACTTGCGGATTGCTCCACTCCTAAATGAGTTTTAAAGTGTTGTGCCTCTGGTGTTTTTTCATGAGCCTTCCTCAGGCACAGCTTTCATAGGGTTTCATAAAAAAAAGAAAAAGGCATTTAGTGCTGCTAATGTAGAGGAACTTGCCAGCCTCTAAGGAGAGGCATTTCACATAACATCCTGTCCTATTTAACAACCTTTTTATCACCTTGATATTGACAGCAAACAGAGGGGTGTAAAATGAGAATAATTTTTAACAATCTGCCCTTGCCAGTGAATTTGACCCACAATTCTTCAGCATTTGTGCTACTGACAAGCCTGGAATCTGAATCAAGAGTCCAATAAATATTGTAAGTTAATTCCAAGATCCAAAGATCTTGGGCAGGGCAGACTGAGAATGAGATCCATCACATGCAATGTATAAACTCTGCACTCCAGTTTCCTCAGAAGACAAGCTACTTCCCAGCTTGCCTTGCTCATTTCAATTTCCTGTCATTCAAAAATCCTTTTAAAATACAGAGTTCTTACTGTCAAATCATGAATAAATAGCATAACTTCTTCTGCCCTCTAAGAAATCCTTTCCCTGTATAAAATTTGATTAAAAGACTATTGACTTATTATGGAAGAAAAAATGTAGAGAGAATTTATAGTCAATTTGAGCTTAATCATTACCTATAAATATCTTTGGACATGACTGTTTCCTATGTAAAAGAGTCCCAGCAGTTCAGCCAAGATTTCAAGTAGCCTGGCTGATAAGGCTACTTCAGTTTTCAGATCAAACATTTTTTTTCGTTTTCTTCTTCTTTTTTTTCCTCTGACTTTTATACTATCAGTGTCTAGTCCCTAACCAGTACGCTGAATAAAGTTTAATGAAGGCCAAGTGTCCTTTTACACATCTGCAGACTCATCCCCATTCCCCTTCAAACCTCCCTGCTCACCCGAACTGTTGTATTTTGGTAGCTAGAAGCTTCCAAGCTTCCAAAGACCTTTTCTCCAGACATAGTATCTCCATCCTCTCAAAACATCCTGACTGATGCTGTCTGAAAGGCAGACAAAGCAACATTTGTTGCATTGTTTCCCCAGATGGTTATTGAGTTGAAAACGATGGAAGGAAATCTTGGACAGCCTGCAGATAGGTTTTCCAGCTTTAATGGAGTCAGAGCAGAAAGGAGCTGGCAGGCACGCGTATGGTTGGTGTACACCACCAGCCTGGCGTGAGGCTCGCCTGCACAAGAGTGCAGCTGGTGCTGCCCACCTTCTACATCACATCTAGATAATAAAATTAAGGATAGGGGGAACATCTCCAGGGTCCTCCTGAGTTCCTATGTGTGAACATAACCACTGATCTGGGATAAAAATGACCACTCATATGGGGTATAAAAATATAATCTCTCATCTACTACTACTACCCTCAAAATCTTTAAAGCAACTTTATATATGTCAAATATATCATATTTAGGCCAACCAAAGAACAAAAGTTAATTATCAAATTATTACAAACCCTACCATATTTTCTAATCTGGTAGTTCTTCAGTAATACAATAATACAGGATACAATAGTGTTCCTCAGATCAGATTTTTTTCATCACTGAACCTAACAGTAGCAAAACCCTTGCTGATTTCATCTGAAAGCACATTGTACCCATATGACCCATGAGTAAAGCTACACTGCAGGTCTCAAACTTCCAGCATTATCAAATCCTACATCTCTGTTGTAAATATCAGTATATTTAAGAAAGGCAGATAAATACATGGACAACAGACCAGCTTTCATTTAAAAGATTAAACAGAAATATAAACTTGGCTCTCCAGCTTGCAGAAGAAAGTTTGGAAAGTTAAGACTCCAAACTGGTTGACAACAATCATAAAACATCCTGTTCTTCAGGTGTCTTGATTTTTAGTTGATTTTGATTTCTCATTAAGAATCCACACATAGAACTGCAAAACTATGGTCCTAAAGAATATGCATGTGGCAGGCACTCAGTGAACAGTTTTCCCTGTAAAAAGCTGAATTTGGAAGCATGGTAAGAGTCCCTTAATCACTGCTACCCCATTTAGTTTATGAGTGATGGCCAAGCACTTTGGCCATGCAGAGCAGACTTTGGGAAGGTTTGGATGTTAGCACTAATTATACAACATATCTGGATCCAGCCAGCCTGTGTTCATTATAAAGGAGTGATATTAATTCCCTAGGATCTCACAGCCATTATAAAATATCAAGTACTTAGGGGTAAGAATACTGTTTCTATTAACTTTTCTGTCCAGTCTGATTTTTACTGCCTTTTTAGACCACTTTGGCAGTAAATACCCTTCTAAAGGCTTTTGATACTTCCCCTGAAAGTGCAAAGAAGTCTGGCTGTAAATGAGAATGAGGTCCAGCCAGTCCAAACAGAATTGCAAAAAGAAACCAAATACTTTTAAGGCTTAATCACCTTTAGCATAAATCTACCCCATACAGGAGCAATAACAGCATGTTTCCAGCCATCCAGTGCTGGATTGTTTCTCCAATTGTCCCCTTTAATTAGCCTTTCTGTCCCCTGGTGCTCTTGTTTTATTACTTCAGTTGTAAACAGGACATTATTCAAGACTGTTTCAGGCTAATTGCACTACAAATATTAAGAGCCTGGCTGTTAAGTGGTAATAAATGAGACTTTGTAACTACTGAATGGTTAATAAAAATAATGAAATGCAATTGTTCTATGTAAATACAACTGAGCAGTGTAATATTTTATAATGATGACTATTTAATTGGAATTTAGGTTGAGCTATTTTGGATTTCTGACAATATCACGGTCTTTATAGCAACTGGTCTTTGAAAGCTAATTCTCTACTTTTCTTCCTTCCCAAGAAATTCTGTGCTATGTTCAAACCCAGGTACACAAACCAAATGCTCAGTCTTGGCTCCTCAGCATAAACATCTTTCTTAGATGAGCGGGGCCCAGAGACAGTGGGTACCCACAGAAACTGTGGGCTCTGTAGTTTCTTAGCATCTCTAAAAAGGACTAAATCTTCACTGTGATGCAGGAATAGCTCCTGGTCTTCTGGCAGGGCCAAACATCGTTAAGACCCAGTACTCCAGACAATGTTTTGAGTAAGTTCTGGAGCGTAGTGAGGAAGATATCCTTAATTTGAGCTGGATTACTTCAGACATTAATTCAGGACTGCTTGTGAGCTCAGAGATAGTCTGACATGTTGTCTAGGTGCAGGTGTGGCCAGGTTTGCTCAGCCCAGCTCCACCAACTTTCATTCCACCATTCACTGCAGCGCTGTGATATGAGCAACACAGGCTACACGTCTTCCTAGAAGAATTTGGTGTGGTATGCAGTAAAGCAGTGGAGGATAGAGAGACAGCTGTGTCACAGATGTCCTAGGCAGAAAAATAAACCTCCAGAGCCACAGAGCAATAAGGATGCTGTGGTTTGTAAAGTTCCTTATCACGCGCTCTAAGGAAAAATGTGAATGCCAGCAAGGGAATAATGCAAGCAGTAAAGTACACATTTCAGTGACTATCACTAGTGAAAATGTTCCTCAGGTTATCCTGACTTGGAACAAATAAGTTGACGACTAATTGTGTAGCGGCAGCTCTTGAGCCCATAATCTCTGTCAAATTGCACCAAGTAAAGAGTGAGGACCTGTCCCACAAGTCATTATACAAACAAACAATTTAACATGTTGTTCTATTGTATTTAACCCAATGTTGTTGCAAGCAGAATATTTCAATGAGCAAACCCAAGTATTTAAAATCAGAAACAAGATAGCTCAAAGGGCTAGATAAATCCCCAATATAAACATTTCTATTGGTGCCTTCATTTGTGGAGTGACTTGTAACACTGACTAATTGGTTTGTAAATTTTGCTGTAGGTTCTTTTTCTTATCTTACTTACATTTTGCTAGCAAAATCCAAACAAGCATTCTGCTCCTAATGTTATCAAGTAGTTGCTACAAGAAGCTCTGACCTTTTAAACTCCATAATCCTTAGGGGAATAGCAGACTCTTCTGCTCCGCTAGCTAAGAAGGCCACTTTTTAAAACTTAGAATTGTATTGAATGGTTTAAAAATCACAGTCTCAGCTTTCAGTTACCATTCCCACTGATTCCTGTGTTTGGAAGGATATAGGTGCTACAGAAAAGAATACGACCCAGTCCTTCTTCCTGGAGAAAGTTTACATGACATTTGGCCTAATGTGAATATCCAGCATGGTGCAGATTTAATCCCATTCCCACAAGTTACTGCAAAGTGAAAGAAAATGTGACCATGAAGCCCAAAAATACACGTGTTACGTTGCTTTCAGAACTTCTTAAATAATCAAAGAGCAATTCTTCACACAGCTATCCTCACAAGCCTTTCCAAAAACAGGAACTGTCACACAGAGAGAGACAAAGCATCTGATCACTAGCAGTTCCTGACTTCCATGATTTTCCACAGGAGTAATGAAACACCTCTAGTCATCTGTGTCCAAGTGA
>WAAG01049998.1:65640-86646 GCA_013390105.1 Tichodroma muraria | reverse complement strand
AAACCATTCTGGGATCCTGTGATATCAGGGACATTTTTGCCAGGTGTGGCAGAAGCAAAGTGCCTTGATGGCCTCTCACGTGACACCTGCTGTAATTGGGACCCTGCTTTTACCAAATGCAGCTCCATAACCTCCCTGGGATGGGCTGACCCCCTCCTCCACGGTAACAGTGGCAGTTTATTTCCTCTAAGTGGCTTATCTTCATAACCTGATAATAATTGATATTCCAGGATGGGAAAGTAA
Source organism: Tichodroma muraria (assembly GCA_013390105.1). Classification (NCBI taxonomy): domain Eukaryota; kingdom Metazoa; phylum Chordata; class Aves; order Passeriformes; family Sittidae; genus Tichodroma; species Tichodroma muraria. Next base: position 86,403 of record WAAG01049998.1, on the reverse strand, counting down.
GTGCAAAATGACAGGCAATGCCAAAAGACGAGTCTTGAAAATTACGAGACCGTTATCATCTAGAGACTTCGTAAAATACAGACTTGAATTTCCCTGAAATAGTAGAAGGGTGAAAAAACGAAATTATGTTGGCTTTCTACATCCATATATATTTTTATTTGTTTCTTTATAACTCTGCCTGAAAATCCTTTTCCATAAAAGATCAGAGTCTTTCTGTATGTCCATGATTTTTCTAGGGTGGATTATTGAGGGCAGTACCTGCTTTATCTTCTCAGTCAATATAGTTTTTACTTCCTCAATAGCAGCACAACCTTTTCATTCCTCATTCCATCCAGCCCTGAGAGTGAGCACTTAAAAATACATTGTCAGTTTAGCACTGCCACGTTCCCTGCAGCAGGAAAATTCCCTTCTAAATCTGATTTTTCAGTCCAGTTGTACAAAATCTGTACCAATTTTTCTACAGCACAGCCTTATTCTGTAAATCCAGGGAAAAAAATGCACATTTTGTGTGTGGCTTTTGGGCTATGAGAGAAAAAGGCATTTCCCATGAGCTCCTTTTCCAAGGACAGGGTGTAGTTTTTGGTGGAATATGATTTATCTCGAGTGCACGATGTAAGTTCCATCTTATTAATACAAATTATTAAAAATACTGTTCCCCTTTCTAGTTCTTTGCTTCTTCCTTAAAAAAATCAAGCTCACAATAAACAGTATTTTATTACGAGACATAATTTCTATTAATTTTTCTTCAAACTTTAGACTAAAAGGCTCCTAATTTTCAGTTATTATTTCTCACCTAATCTTTATTTCATTTTAAGAGTTCTGTTGTGCAGTTTCAGCTCTGCCTGAAGAAAACTTTTCCATATTTTTTCCTCGTGGATTTTTTCAGCTTTTCTCACCATACTCTTTCCCAATCACATCTCATAAAAGTTGTTTCCAGCTTGGTATCTTTTATGGAAAGAAATTGATGTCAGATTTTGCAGAGCCAAATTCTTACCAACTTCCTTTTTTAGGGGTATTTTAAAGAAAGCTGGTGTACAAATTAATTACATGTATTGTTCTGTCCACTTTTGGTCAATAAAAACTTTTCAGAATTCCTCTGACAAAATATTAGGAGCAGGATCTGGAAATTCTGGAAGACTGAGACATTAAGTTTTTGCATAAATATGAATAAATCTGTGTGAGCATAAACACTGCCGCAAAAACACCTACAGCACAAGGAGAGATGAGTTGGAGCTACAGGATTTTGTTTTATTGCCTTCACTGAGAATTCTTAAAGTTTTTAAGAATTTTAAAGAATTCTTAGTTCTTAAATAACTTAATTAAATTCTGTAATAAAATTATTTAAAATGACCAGAATTTTTACATTTATAACTTTTTAAAATTATAAAATATATCAATAATGAAATAATCTGAGAAAGCCATTACCTTGTTTTCTGGGTGGAAGTGTTAAGAGCTATTCCACTGTAGGGTTTTCAGAAAGCCAGTCCTTAGTCTTTAATTGCAACACTGGAACCTAAATCAACTCTTTGTTTAATTTTCACTTTTTATTTAGTTGTTTTTCTTCCTTCATGTTCTTTTTTTTTTTTTCTTTTTTTTCCCTAGCTGTTTCTCATGGTTCAGTTATTTCAGTGAGCAGAGACTTTATCCCATTAAACTCAGGCCAACTTGGGCCAGTCCATTGCGTTGTGGAAACTGCGTTTGGTTCATTTCCTGGGATTTCAGAGCAGGAGACGTTTTAATGTCAACATTGCCATCTTCCTCTAGCTCCCTTTTTGAAAGGACTGAATGGACATCACTTTTGTTGAGGGGGAAAAAAATGCATTAAGACACATTTTCCTTTCATCTCTAAGTAGGTCAGTTTGTGGCGAAGAGTAGAAAATAGCGGAAAGTATTAGTTTGGATTTTCCATCTTCTCCTGAAGTATCTCCAGGATGGTGCTTGTGTGCTGATTGCAGGATTATATCACAAAAGCAGACCCGAGTGCAAGTGAGTTGTGTGAGGGCTCAGCAAAATGTGGTGGCAGAAATCCCTCCTTGCCTCCAGAGGGAATCGCCCGCCCGGAACCGCTCCCGGAATTTGTTTACGCGGGGATGCCAAGGAGGCGTTTTAATGAGCAGCTTTCCCAAAAAACCAGCGAGGTGAGGTATGATCTCGCTGGTCATAAAATCCGTTTTGTCAGAGTTTTTTTGGCCTAAGGAGGTGAATTCCGTTCCCTTCCCGAGTTTAGGGCGGTGGAGCTCCAGCGAAATCCCAGCGGGTCGGAATCGCCGCGCGTGAGGCACCGGACATGGGCGGTGAGAAGTTGGTGGGAGTGAGACTCAGCTCACCTGGTTCTCCTCAATTTACCCCGTGTCACATCTTGGCAGGGTACAAATGAACACGGGACCTTTCACCCCATGAGATTCACTCCAGGGTCTGATAATCCAGGAATATTCTGTGGCACGCTTTTAGCCATGAGTTTTATGGTGTGGATTCTTTAATGAGGAGTGAGGGGCATGAATTTCACTTTCCAAACTTTGAGGAGTAGAAAAAGTTACAGAAAATAAGTTTTCAGTACAGGTCTCTGAAGTGTTTTGTGCTTTTTTTTATCACGATTCCTGCTGAATCCTTGTGTTTTGGTGACACCACTGCACACTTTGTAACCTGCTTCTGTCGTATTTTACAAGCTGAAAACAGCAAAAGATTCTCTACCTACAGAAAGCAAAGAATTTGGTTTTAGTTCTCCAAATCAAATTTCAACTCCAATGCCAGTAAACAAGTTTGTCTTTTGTTTTGGTATCCTTTTCATCTTGAAATGGATGATTTTGTTCCATAAAGCTTAACACGATCTATGTTCAGATATTACAGTGCCACTGCCTTCTCATAATTACTGAGAGAATTTGTGTGAAGTATTTCTGTCTTCTCTTGGTCCCCATTTTTTTTATTCTCTATCTTCACTGGTGAATCAAGACTCTGGTTTTGACCTTTGAGACTTTTGATGTTGCTGCCTGCAGAACAGAAGATACCCAGAGGATATTTTGGCTCTTCAGAGGTTTCTTTGCTTAATTTATGCTGATTTGGGTGCGGGATTCCATTAAAAATTCTGAAAATTGCGTTATCTGGATCATGGCACGCGGACCGAACGTGCATTTGACGTCCCTGGCATTTGTGAAACTCAGCACGGGTGTATGAGAAGTGCCACATTCCCAGGTGGTAACTTGATCATTAATTTCCTTTTGGGAGTACAAGCAAACATAATTGAATGTTGTATCACTGTAACAGGTCTGAGTAAGTTTTGTGTGTAAATATTTGGTCAGAGCAGAGTCCGCTGTCCTCTTTTTGCAACGTCGTGCAAACTGATGGTTTCTATTTACATTATTACAAATTTAATCTTTTGGGGGGGGATTTTTAGGAGCTTCTAAGAGGCGGAGCTGTGTGCAGGTGCCTGCGGAAAGATGCGCTGAGTCTGTTCTGTGAGCCCTTGCACTTCTAATGAACCATCTCATTGTCAGCCCTCAGCATCTCCCCGCGCGCCTTTTGGTGACGTGGCTGAGAATTTTAATGCACCCGAGTTCTCATTCGGCACGGCCTCTGTGCTCCTCACGGGAGGGCCTTTAGAAATGGGATTAACTTCCAGAGGAATGCATTAGCCATGCCCCAGAAGTGGGCAAAGCTCTAACCAGCCTGATAGATTGCTCCACGCTCCAAATCCTCCTAAGCACCCCCTCCCTCCCCTTATTGACAGCTCCCCATTGAGCGCCTCGGGGCATTAGCGTGTTTAGGAGCTGGGCTGTTTTGTAGGAGCCCGGCGCTGATCTCATATTCGCTTTCTGAAATTAATTCGACACTGCTTTACATGTTAATCCGCAGAGGATTGATTCGGGGAAGGTCAGAGCGGTGCAGCCTCAGAAAAATGGGAGAAAAGCTCCACTTAAAGCAGCTCATTTCAGTTCCCAGCCGTGAGCAGAGCTGCCTTTTCTTTGTGGCACCGGGCCAGCTGGAGGGGACGCGCTGCTCGGGCAGAATACATCAAATGGTGGCGTTTGATGGGATCTGCAAGGAAGTTGAGCTAATTAAATTTACCTTCATTAACCAATCGCAGCTTGCAAATGGCACAGCTCTGCTTTGGGAACCTGCAGGGTGGCAAAAAAAAAAATAAATTCCTGCCTCTCTTTAAAGCGCCGACAGAACTGAGCAGTGAGGGCAATCGGGAACGCGGCGTAATTCGATTTGTTTTTTCTCTTACTTGTAGAGTTTTCAGCGTTGCTAAAACAAAATAAATACCCATGGAAAAAACCTGCCGTCGTGGGATGTGCTGGTGTTGGACCATTATGGATAAATCGTATGTTTTATTTGGATCTACACAAAAGGACAGGAGACTTCAGTGGGGAAATGTTATAGCAAGAGCAGGATAAGGACATCTAATAAAATAAAAGTATTGCAGATATTGAGAAAGTGTCGCTGAGCTGCAGCTGCACCTTGCTGAAATGATTCTTTTAATTTGAAAACAAACCTCTGATGGTTTGGTAATAGCTTTTGGTATTTAACAGCACAGTGTATTTGTAGGATTTCAAAAAGTCAAGAACAAAAATAGAACTTTTTTACTGTGTGGATTAACTTAAAATATATACATCTACTTTATATTAAAATGCAAGAGAAATTTTAATTATAATCCACTTTTTACTTGTAGGTTCATTAAACCATCACAATTAAAAATATCAGGAAATTAAACATTTTACAGCTCTTCACCTTTTCTGCTTTAACTTTCATGAGTACAATATGCATATAACGATTTTACAACAGTAAAAATTTGGATTCACATTTGGATTGCGAGAGTTCAAACTCTTTCAGGTAGAATTTGTCCCCCAAAGCCTATAAATATCCAAATTTGACTGCACTGCTCCCTGAAAAAGTAGTGAAGTATTTTATGGAGTTCAGATGTGCTCTAATTTTGGAGGTTTTCCTTTCAGGAAACTTGCCTTATGTAGATAGAACCTTATGAATCCAACTCTATATATCTATAATTTGAATATTTAATTTAAATGTAGGTGTTGGAGCTGTCAGGAATGAGTGTCATGTCTGTATTTACCTGCTAATATTTGGTCCAAATCTAATAATAGTTTAATATGGAGAAAGAAAGAAATTCGCACTTAAAATTATTTCAGTTCATGATCTTTTGTGGCTCTGCTCCCAGGGAACAGGGACAGGAGCAGAGGGAATGGCCTCAGGCCGGGCCAGGGCAGGCTCAGGGTGGGCCCCAGGAGCAATTTCCCCATGGGAAGGGTGCTCAGGCCTTGGCAGGGGCTGCCCAGGGAGCTTTGGAGTGCCCATGCCTGGAGGTGTCCCCTGGAGGTGGCACTGAGTGCTCTGGGCTGGGGACAAGGTGGGCACCGGGCACAGCTGGCACTGCCTGGGCCGGGAGGGCTTTTCCAACCTTGGTGATTTTGTGACTGAACCTTAAGAAAACCAAAATGTCTTGAAGAGAAATTAAAAATAGTTTAGAGAAGTAATTTATAATATTGTGACAGTTCAGAGCTTTCACAGAGCTGGCCCGTGTGTTTAAGTCAGTTACAGCAGACAAAAAAAGGCAGAATCTCTCGTTAGGTCATCTATTCTTGAACTTCTCAGCCCCCTGAACTTCTTGTTGGCCCCCTTGATCCTGTTTCCCTCCCTGTTCCTGGGTCAAGGCTCCTGGCACTCTGCAGTCTAGGGTTCAGAATGTTCTTCTGTGTTGGCTGTTGTGCAGCTTTTTCTCACCTCTCGATTCGTTGTCTTCAGCCCTTTTTGTTTTGCAACTCGAAGTCTCTTCAGCTGTGTGCATAACTGAATAAAACAATTTTACTTTTTATAAAAACGGCAAGTTGCCATCAGAAAAAATGCTTTTATTTGGAGCAGCCTGGGATAGTGGAAAGTGTCTGTGCCCATGGAAGTGGATGAGCTTTAGTGTCCGTTCCAACCCAACCCATTCTGGGATTCTGGGACTGTCAGTGTGAGAGGAACCAGCTTCAAAGGACACATGAGGGATTTATAATGAGCATTGTGTGCATATAAAGTTTACCTTTTCCAATGACAGAGTATATAAAGACATAAAAGTTGCTCCTTATATGCAATAAAATCGCTGCAGAGATGAGTTCATGGGAAAGAAATCCATCGAGGGTTGTTAGATGGAAAGACACTGCCTTTGATGTAGGAAGGAATTAAAATTTAGGCCTTCAGAAGAAATGAACCTTTCACCAGTCAGACCAGAACCCGATCCTTTAACCACGGCGTTGCCACTGGGCAACAAGATTTAGTAGGGAAATTTTCCCTCAGAGGTTGTTTTTTTTTTTTTTTTAGTGTGTTTTTTTCACAACACATTATTGAAGGAAAAAAAGTCTCCCTGAATTTTAGAGAGAGAACAGGGATCCACACTGAGTTTGCTCGCTGGTTATGAGGAGCCGCTGGTGTTGGGTTGGTTTTGTCACCGTCCCTTCTGGTAGAAATTAATTGATGAACTGAGGCTGTAATTATTATTTAAGTGACATTCTGACTGTGAAGAGTGGTGTATGAGCCGATTGCAGCAGGATGCTCCAACACAGGCCACGATCTGGAGTGCCACAGTTTCATCTGGAATGCTTTTTTGGAATAAAAAGGCTCTTTTCAATCTTCTCTGTGAGCTCTGGGCCATATTTTTGACGTCTGCCACTCTAGCCAGGGTCTGAATTTTTTCCTTTCACAATTCCTTGCCTCTTGTGTTTGTGCAGAAATCTTGTTTTTAAGTCTGTTCTTTCTTTTAACACTTCCAGGTTGTGGAATATCCCTTCTTTCAGCCTGGTCCCAGCTGTTTCCCATCGCAGAAGGAATGACTGGTTGTGTGGAGGGACTGCAATCTCCTCCTTCCCAAAACTAACAGATGGCTTAAAGACACCTTTAAGTGAGCCTTTGAGCACTTCGCAGTTGGTGATTTTGGAAAAAAGGGTGTGTTTGAGGAAATTTGAAGCCTACTGTGCCACATAATTACGCTCCAAACTGAGGGCCTGAGATTCAGGGTGCAGCTTTCCCTTCCCCCTTTTCTCCCATCCAGAAAAAGAGAGGTCATAACAAATACGATTTCCTAGAGCTGGTGGGAAGTGGAAAGGCTGTGAATGGAAGTTCCTTGTTAAAAGGGGATTTCTGTGCAATCTTAAACGGCAGTTTCTCAGGGTTCAGTTATAATTATTGTATTCTATAAGCTGAGGAGGTTTATGGAGAAACCAAGGTAAAAATGTTCCATGCTATGGGGTTTAGTTTGGGATAGGAGTGGGAGAGAGAGCAGCTTCTTAATCCAGAGCAAAACCTTGTACTGAAAGGTGAATATTGTGATTAATTTGGGTGCCCTCTAAACAGGCTGATCCCTGAGGGAGGCATCCTTAATCTTAGTTCAGGTTGAATGTTGGGTTACTTTCCTGAAGTAAAAATCGTCTTGGAATGAAAAAATGAAATAACAATTAAACGAGTATGTATATTATGAACTTCTCAGTCCCATAACAAATGTGCAGTTTACATTTCTTGTCCATGGGCCCAAGTATTTGTTTCTGGTGGTATTTGCCATGTAGTGAAACACGTGTAAAGATGTCCTTCCTCGGGCACTTCATGAAAAATTTCTTTTATATTGTGATTTTTCACTTCTTTTTAAAGTAAGCAAATACCTTTTGCCCTCTCTCAGATTTTTCTAACAGAGCTACCTTGAAGTTAAGGCTTCATACAAGATGTAACCAAAGGCAGGAGGTGGGAGGGGAGAGAAATACAAGGACTGAATTGTTTAAAAATGCATTTTTTAACTGAGGGAAATGATTGTTTCCATTCATCACAGCCTTTTCGCATTTTTTTGTCATATCTGATTGATAGTGTCTAGAACAGAAGGGTGCACACGAGCACTTTGCATAGGTAATTATTTCTGTATGTGGCTATTTCTAATTGCTGCTTAATTAGAAGTGGAGGAATAGGGAGTAGGGAAGTGATTAGCAGGAGCAGGGCAGGGATTGTCCCTCTGGGCTGGGCACTGAGAGGCCCCTCGAGGGCTGGCTCCAGCTGTGGCTCCTGCAGGAGAGCCCTGGAGGGGCTGGAGCGTGCCCAGGGCAGGGCATGGAGCTGGGAAGGGGCTGGGGAATCAAAACTTCCTATGAGGAGCAGTTTCCCCATGGAAAGGGTGCTCAGGCCTCGGGAAGAGCGGCCCAGGGAGCTTTGGAGTGCCCGTGCCTGGAGGTGTCCCCTGGAGGTGGCACTGAGTGCTCTGGGCGGGGGACAAGGGGGGCACCGGGCACAGCTGGCACTCCATGGGCTGGGAGGGCTTTTCCAGCCTCAGGGATCCTGGGATAAGAGCCCAAACTAACACGAATATTTAAAACTATTAGTAATTATTCTGTGATCTGCACGTGCTTCAGCTCTTCACAGCCAAGTTAAGACAGGTGCTGCCGCTGCTCTTCCGGTGCGCTTCATGCCGGGTCCTCAGGGAGCCCCTCTCCGGGTGGGACAGCCAGGGTCACCTGCAGGAGTGGCAGCAGAGGTGACAGGAATTTATCAGCCGGTGCTGACACTGAGGGGGAGTGGGTTGCATTTTATTTGTGCTTTATAGGGTGACCAGTGCTGTTTGTAGACGTGGAACGTTCCTTTTGGATATTACGAATCTGCGCTGCTGAACACATCCCAAAGATTTAGAAACAAAATATCAAATCGGGTCTAATAACCTGCTTGCTTTGGTTTTTTTCATTTTTTTCCCCCATCACAAAACCTGCTCCAACTTCAGCTTTTGTTGTGAAATTTTCTTTCAGGAGCCTGACAGCTGAATAATATTTATTGATTTTCGAAAGCCCTGAGAAGAGAATTATATTTTAGCCCGGATAATAAGATAATTCTTACCGAATTATTCACTAATAATTTTGATTCTCAGTCCTCCCCCGCGATTCTCAGCTCTGCTCACTCGGTCCCCAGCTGCGTTATCTACCCCCAAGTGCAGAAAATTAAGTCAATGTAAGAGTATACTCTGGTTTTTAAGGAGAGGTCACGAATAACCTCCCTCCCCTTGGTAGCCACCAGCGTTCTCATTACGCTTCATTTGTGTGCCGGGAGGACTGGGGGGACCCAGCTGGGCCCCCCGTCTGCTCTCATCAAGAGTTAATTTCTGCAGGAGGTGCTGCTGGCATGAACAAGTGCAGGAGGTTCTCTGGTGGTCCTGCCAAACCACGAGAGCTCTTAATTAGCAGCGATGTTCAATCAGGCTCCTTAACGCGCCGCGGCGCCGAGCGGGTCATGTTCCTTCCCCCAGCACCCCGCCCCAAATATTGTTTGTTTTTTGTTTTGTTTTGTTTTATTTTTTTCAATGCAGCCTTGCTTTTCCAGAGGCAGGGAAGGAGAGGTGTGAGCTGTGCTTGGGAGATGTCAGCGGTGGGGTGAAATCTGATTTTTTTTTTAATTTTTTTTTTTTTTTTTTAAATGAAGGATTTGGGGATTTCTGCTCGCTGGGTTTAGGAGGGAAGATTTCGTCGTGGGGCTGAATGTGAGAATTCATTGACTTTGTAGGGGCTGGGAGGGGTTGTCCTGGACTCCAGTTATTTTCAGTTATTTTGTAGAAGATTTTTTTTTTTGGCTACGGAACCAAAGGCAGAGGCTTTGCAGTGCATCCTTTGCGATATTTGGATGTTCACTGTTAATTCTGGCACAGTTCTGTGGCTTCTTCGGAGGGAGGTTTTTGGGAGCTGCCACGGAGGCCTCAAGCTGTAACACAGAGCTCAGGGTGTCAAGTGCAAGCTGAGGAATCCCTCCAGAAGTTACTAATTATTATATATAAACTGCATTTGAATTAATGGGTATAATTCCAGGTGCTAGAAGAGTTTTGCAGGTTGAGGATAAATGGAAAACCCCAAAACGAAGAGTTTATTGCTGCATAACCAACTCTAAGAGGGCCATTAAATAGGCCAAAGTTTTGAAAACAAGGCACAGCAAATGCCAGAATATCAAAAATGACAGTTTCAAGAAAACTGACAACTTCATCCAGTGAAACTGATTATTTGCCCTTCTCAGTGGCAATCAGGAGTTGAAATAAGAATAAATGAAACAAGCAAAATTAGGCCTGAGCCAAACATTCCCAATTTTTTATGTTCATTATTTACATTTATATTTAATTTATGTTGATTATTCTGATTGATGATCCTTCCTCTGTAAGGATTTTGGTTCATTACTAGGGATGGAATTTTTATTTTCTCTATTCATTCATTTATTTTCCATCTTAGTGTTTAAAAACTGAAAACTGACACGTGACTGATGAAGGCTCATTACCAATAAAAAAGGAAAAAAAAACCTGAGGCCATACCTTAAGGTGCCAGTTTTGCATTGAAATGTATCTCATTTCTACCATCTAAAAATTTCATTTTTATTTGAAATATATTTGGAATTGTGAATATGGGAAGAATGTTTTTTGGGGGGTTTTATCTTTCTGGGAAGTCTCTTAGAGAAGTTTCTTTGATTTGAAGGTATAAATGGTTGCTGTTTACTGTAGAGATGTTTTTAGGTTTTGTTTTATTTTTTAACTTAAAGCCTTGGGAGTTTAGGACACCTGTCTAAATTGGTGATAATCCTAATTAGTGATAAACTATTTTGTAAGTAGTTTAAATTATGAGAATTAAATTTTCATGTATCCCCAGTGCAGATAGTTGCATATGCACAATCTAAATCTTCGCTGGATCAGAAATATGAAAATTCTGATAGAAAATTTTGAAAATGGGTTCCATCAAAATGAAGTGACATTTTAATCTGAACAGAGGAGTTGTGGGAAGAAAAGAGTTGATTGCCACAAGCCCCCTTTATAAGATCTTTTTCTTGGTGGGAAAACCTGGCCCAAAGTAGTTTCCCATCCCACTGGAGATGTGTGGATGAAGAAGAGTTTATTTTATACACCATTTTTACAGTCTTTTTTTCATCTAATTACATCTGTTGAAAACAGGACCTTTAATTAATCATTAAAAGCAAGAATTAGTTCTATAAATAAATTATTATTTGAATGTAAAAAATGTGACTTTTGATTTTTAATTTTGTAGGTAGGATTGAATTTCAATAGATTGAAATCTATTTATTTCAGCACAAGATTTAAGAAAATCACAGGATTTTTCTTTTCACTTTTTTATGATTTCTGTGAATAAGTAGACTTAAAGCAGACCAGGACACGTTACTCAGGATTTCTTCTTCAGCAAAATTTGTAGATCCTTGTGCCCTTAAAATTGGCATTTTGTCTCATAGTACATTTTGATAAGTTCAGATTCTGAAAGACAAGGATTGGGAGGTGTAGGTGGAACTGAAAATAAATAATTTCACTGCTGAACTAAGAGCCTGTATAGAAATCCTTAAATTTAAGCCCTGCGTGTTCATTTTGTTCACTCTTTTTTCCTCATTGTCACTGGAGGCCATGTGGGACGATTAGAACAGATAATAATTCCTTGTAAGATACAGGATTTCACATGCCAAGCCTAAAAACTGAAATCTAGGTATAGTGGGAGGTGGTAGGAAGCAGATGGCAAATGTTGTATTGGTCGACTTCTTGCCAAAGAAAGGGAAGGAGAAGTAAAAAAATCATCAGTAAGGTGCCTCTTATGATATGAGATAAAAAATAAATTAAATTTGCGTGTAAAGTTTTGTGGCTGGACCTGTGTTGAGGTTTCGACCACTTCTGGTCTCAAGGTCTTGGAAAGGCTTTTTAAGCTTTGAAGACTTTCAGAAAAAGTTACTCCTTGTTGGAGTAATAAGTACCTTTAAAAAGTCAGGTGCAAATTTCTTGATTTATTCTCTGAACTGCAAAGTGAGAGTCTACATTTTTTTTTTAAATGAATGAGAATATTCCTTAAATGTAATTGTATCCAGGCAAAAGTTCAGGATGGAAGATGCCCATTGCCATCACTAAATGCAGCCACAAAGCAATTTTAGAGAGACAGAAAGGAACTGCACAGTTGGCCTTTAGCCAGGGACGTGGCATCCCTGTCCTGTAATAACAGCCACCAATTGTTTCATCAAATGAAAATATAATAATAATCTGTGTATTGCAATGCTCTTAACAGGCTTCAAAGGATATTTACACTGTACCATGCCCACAAGTCAGAAGTAATTAAAACTTCAAGGCCTAAATGTATCTTGGAGCTCTGCACAGAGGTGAATTCTCTGTTAAATTCTCTCTGTAATTTCCCAGACTGGAGGGGGGGACTTGAGCAGTTTTTTTGCAGTGGCTGCACATGTTTTTTTCATCAGCACATTGGGGCTGGGTTGTGTGTCTTGGAATGCACTTGAAATATCTTGGGTGGCTGCAGATGGCCTCGGTCTCGTTTGCGTCACTACGAGCAGAAGAAGTCAAAATAATCCTTTGAAACTTGGTTTGGTGAGTGTCACATTTTAAAAAGGAGAAAGTGCCGTGGGAGTTCCCTGCTTGGATTTTTCAGCTTGAAAATCCTTGGATATATTTAATTACCAACTGCCATTTAAGGGTGGGAAGGCACAACAAGGCCAGTCATTTATTTTGTGCCTGTTTATCATTAAATGTGTATTTTAGCTTAAGGTGTTTTGCTGGAATCAGTCTTGGATCTGAGGTCTGAATGTGGTGTGGGCATCACCTCCAGGAGTCCAAGAACCTTCAGAAATTGCCTGTGTCCTTTACCTTGGATTCTGGGGAGAACAAATTCTGTCATTTTATGCCAGTGTTGCATGAACAGTGAAATATTACTTGGCCGTGGGTGAAAAATGAAATTCTGGGTGACAGAGACCTAGAACAGAGGCGTAGACGTCGTAATTTCTGATTTTATTCCAGCAGCACTTTCCATGTGGAGCAGGAGATGAGTTTGTGGATAGGCACTTGATGCCTGTGGTTGTGGGAGAATGAGAGGTTTGCCATAAAACCTCTTCCTGTAATAATTTTGCAGTCATTTGCACATCCCCTGCTCGATTTGTTTCTCTGGCACCCCAGTGTTTTCTCCCCCAGCCCCTGAGTGTGGGATCAGCGTGGTTGGTACAACTCAATCTCGGATCATCCTGCTGTTTTCCCTGATTTTTAGAAATACTTGTTGCTGATCCGTGTCATTTGTGGGATTAGAAATAATAATAATAATAATTCCAGGACCTAAAGGGGCTCCAAGAAAGCTGAAGAGGGACAATTTAAAAGGAATGGAGTGAAAGGACAACAGGGAATGGCTTTGAACTGAAGGAGGGCAGGGTTAGGTGGGAATTTGGGCAGGAATTGTTCCCTGGGAAGTGGGTGGGGGCTGGGGCTGGAATTGCCAGAGCAGCTGGGGCTGCCCCTGGATCCCTGGCAGTGCCCAAGGCCAGGCTGGACACTGGGGCTGGGAGCAGCCTGGCACAGTGGGAGGTGTCCCTGCCATGGCAGGGGTGGCACTGGATGAGCTTTAAGGTCTCTTCCAACCCAAGCCATTCCATAAATCCGTGATTTTTTCTGCTTTTATGGCATCGTCCCTGTGTGGATTTTGGAGTGCTTTGCCAATAGTTATCATTCAGCTTTCCAGGATCCCTTAGGAACCGTAGATAAATAGTAATGAAAAGTTTCCTCACACTAACAGCAGGGAAGGAAACCTCCAAAACGATGATTTTTGCTTTGGGTCCTCCAAAGGCACACGAGAAAAATTGTGTATGGGAAGATCTCATTCAGTCAAAGGGCTGAACAGCAAAAAGTGACTTTTTGAATCAAATAAATTTTATCTCAGAGTAATAGATTGAAAGCACAGGTCGAACCATTCCTTGCATGCAAGCCTGAATCATGGAATCCCAGAATTCCAGAATGATTTGGGTTGGAAGGGACCGTAAAGCCCATCCAGTGCCACCCCTGCCATGGCAGGGACACCTCCCACTGTGCCAGGCTGCTCCAAGCCCCAGTGTCCAGCCTGGCCTTGGGCACTGCCAGGGATCCAGGGGCAGATTCAAAACTACTAAAAAAGGGGGACTTGGATCCAAAATTTTTGTGTTTTTCCCCCCTACTTTGAGTGACATTTTTCTACTCAAGTACAAACTCATACTGATATCCTATTCAGCTTGCTGGGTTTTTTTCCTCTGATTAAAATAATAACTATATATATATATATATATTTATATAATTTTCTCTGCTTATATAAGGGATGTCTAACTCTGCCATGCCCGTGCCATCCTGATGGGATAATCCCATCCCCAACCCTTCAGAGCCCTAAAATTCAGGAATGCTCTGCCAGGACTGCAGAGCTTGTGCAGCACCAGAAACTTAATCCCAGTTTTTCTGGGAAAGGGGCAGCCCTGGAATAGCTGCGTTTCGTGAGGCCTCATGGCAAAGTGCCTTCAGATAATGTTTTCACTGAGCTGCAAGACACCAAATCCATTCAAATAAAGTCCAGGGATGTTGGTCAGCCATGCAGGAACTTTATGATATTATAATATTATAATAATGTAACTTCTTTCAACTCCTGCAGTTTGCAGTGTTAAACTGAATTATCAAAATTTTTTCCCTAGAAAAGGCTTGTGGGATTTTATTGACATGGGACTGGCTTGATTTTGACTGCAAATACTTATTTGTAGCCAGAGTGAATTCATTTTTGTGTGTTCAATATTACAAGCACCACTTGGACTCGGATACTCCTCTCGGTGTCTGTTCTACCTGGAAAGGAAATATATTTGCTTAATGAGCAGGGAAATAAAGCATTTTTCTGCTGTCACATCTTATATTTTATGATCTCCTTTCCCAAATTCAGTCATGTTTTCTTTCTGGAAGTATCCTAAAAGCTAATGAATACAAGGAAATTCAATTAGAGGAACTCTTCAATAACAAAAATAAATGTTCATGTCCATGGGGGAGATAGAGTGTGATAAATAATCCAAGATGTATTTTATGTTAACTTCCAGGAAATTTTTTTGACAGTAGGGTTTAAAAATAGCATTTCAAATTGAGAACTTGACAATGCATTTCATGAGTTTGGAAGCTGCCTTACCTTATGTGATACTGGAATCTAATAATATAAATTGGAGTATTATATGTAAGTTGGAACAATAATAAATTGGAATAATAATATTATATGTAAATTGGAAAATTATATTGGAATATAAGTTTTGGAATTTATTTTTTTTTTACTACTTTAAAGATTCTGTAGCAGCTTTCAAAAATGGACAACTACATAATTTATTTAAAATAGGAATACACTAATAGGCAATAATCAAATGTAACTTGACAATATCCAGCCGTTCAGTTGCTGCACTAAATGTGAATGTTTTTGGTTGATTAAAAAAACCCAGATTTTTGTCTTTTGTTGTTGCAAAAGCATTGAGGATCTCCAGGCAGTGTCAGCCTGTAAATGTGTGGATTTCCAGGGTGAGAGTTCCACTCCTTTTGTTGTACTTGGCTGGTGCCACTCGGTGTCTCAGCTTTCAGCATCTGCAGAAGGAGAAGCCCCACTGGAGAACGAGGCTCTCAGATTGGCAGGGGTTTAATTGGTCCTGGCTGTGTTGGATTTGGGATGGATGGGCCAATTCTTGCTGCCTGAGAGGAGCTGATGTGGGAAGGACTTGGGGTTGAGCCCTCAGTGTCTCTCTTGTGTGACTGTGATGCCTTCTGGGGGCTGGCCTGGGCCAGAGAGCAGCCAGAGCAGAAGGATCAAGTGGGGATTTATGGAAAGGCCTCCATGGACACACCTGGGCAGCACAAGAGCCCGGCCGGGCCACACCCAAGGTGAGCCCAAAATGGGCCCAGAATGGAGCCCGGCCACGAGGCCCCACACTTTGATAAGTTCTGTCCAGGAGCACATTGGAGTTCATTGTCCAATTCCAGCTCCAGGGCAGGAAGCTCCATCCTCCTTGGTTTTCCTTCTCCCTTCACCGCTGGTTTTGTTCTTGGGAAAAGAACAGCTGAAAGTTGTCCCTGGTCCCGAGCTAGAGAAGGAATTGTTTTGTCCCCCTGCTCTGTGCAGAGAGCTCAGCAACACTTAATGTGAAACCAGAACCACCCACTGAAACAGCACAGCATCTGAAAAATGTAAAAGCCAAAACTTAAGGTATCAATCTGAACTTGTTCATGGTAAGACTCCATGGATTGGGTGATGGTAAATTCATTTATTGGTCTTAAAATTTTGAGTTTGAGTTCGCGGTGTCTGTTCTGTGTGTGGAAAAGGGCCTGGAGCTGGGCAGGGGCTGGAGCCCCAGGAGGGGCTGAGGGCGCCGGGCAGGGGCTCAGCCTGGAGCAGAGGAGGCTCAGGGGGCCCTTCTGGCTCTGCCCAGCTCCTGCCAGGAGGGCACTGAGGGGGGGTCGGGCTCTGCTCCAGGAACAGGGACAGGAGAGGCACAGGATGGGGACAGGAACGCACAGGATGGGGACACATGGACAGGGACACTTGGGGCTGAGGACACACGGACAGGGACCCCACGTAGACATGTGCACAAGTCCCACTTCTTCAGTAATTTTGAATCTGCCCCTGGATCCCTGGCAGTGCCCAAGGCCAGGTTGGCCATTGGGACTTGGAGCAGCCTGGCACAGTGGGAGGTGTCCCTGCCCATGGCAGGGGTGGCACTGGATGGGCTTTAAGGTCCCTTCCAACCCAAACCATTCTGGGATTCCATTTTAAATCAAATAAATTTTATCTCAGAGTAGTAGATGGAAAGCAGAGGTTGAACCAATCCTTGCATGCAAGCCTGAATCATGCACCCACGTGAGGAGGAGCAGCCTAGGGACTCATGGTGGGGGACAGAGCCCCACAGCTGTGACAGGGGACACAGGGACAGGACAGATGGATGCCAGCGTCCCAGCCAGGCAGGGCACGGGTGGCAGAGGGTGCCGTGAGCCCCTGTGGCAGTTGGGGCCAGGCTTCGGGGACACAGAGGCCACGGTGCCACCCCAGTGCAGGACCAGGAGCCTGTGCCCACAGCACAGCGCCTTTGTCACCAACTGGTGTCACCTGCTCATGGCAGAGCCCCAAAACCCCAGAGGGGCCCTTGGGAGGACACACTGGGGGTCCTCGTGGGGCTGTGGGACACTCAAATGGCGCCAGGGGAGGCTCAGAGTAGAGACTGGGAAAGAAAATTTCCCTGTCAGAGTGGTCAGGCCTTGGGCTGAGCTGCCCAGGGAGGTTTGGAGTCGCTGTCCCTGGCAGTGCTCAGGAGGAGTCTGGGGTGGCCCTTGGGGACAGGGCTTGGGGTGATGCTGGTGGGGCTGGGCTGGCACTGGATGATCCTGGAGGGCTCTCCCAGCCTCGATGGTTCTGGGATTCTGCCAGAATTGGTGGGGATTTTGTGTGCAGGAGAGAATGGTTTTTCTCCTGGTGGATGGACTGCAAGGAGAAAAGATCTGCTGTGGGGTTGTTGTGTTTCACCTGTTCTTGGCCTTTGAATTCCTTTTGTTGAATCATTTGAGCCACCCCAGTGATGCCACCAGGAGTTACACAGACACAAAATGAGGGTCCCTGACCCAGAGTTTACAAATTGTGAATGAGAAAAAGATCTCCAGGGGCAGGATGGCTCTGGAAGTTGGATAGAACGAGAAAAAGGGAACAGGAGGAGTTTTTATTTGCTGCAATGGAGTGGTTATCCCATAAAACAAGGATGATAGGAAAATCAATTTTACAGGTTTACTCTGGATGGATAGGAGTACAGTGTTCTGTTAGGTTAGTCTGATGTTCCTGGTTGAAAAGTCAAAATTATTTATGGAGTACTTGTAGAAAAAGACATTTTTTAAAAAAAATATGTGAAGGGAAAAGTATTTCCTCCCCTTTTGCCTTCTCAGTTATATTCGATGTTAAATATATTGTCCAAGGTGGAGGAGACAGACAGCTGCAAACATTTGACATTTACAACTGCAACTTTATTAATTCTGTGAAGAGTTGCTTGTTAAAATTCTCTTAGTGGAGAAGAGGAAAGTGATCTTTCCCCTTTTAGATTCTTAACTCCTCCGTGTCACAGCTGAAGGGTTTAAATGCCATTCTCAAATCTAAAATCTTAAATCTAAGATCTCTTCCTAGGCCAGGCTGCTGAGGCTTCAGATCTGCCACAGCTTCAGTCATTTCCATTAATAATTTGGATGAAAGAATTGAAGGTTTCTTTATCAAAAATTCCTCTTTGTCGGGAGAATCCATAAGGTTGTAAAAAGGTGAGTTTAAAACTCAAAGCTTGATAAATCAAAGTGTGGCTTCAGATAATCAGATGCAAATCATGACATGGAGAGAGAGTGGTTGAATATGGATTTTCAGGAGAGGTTCTGGAAGTTTGAGCGAGCAATTCAGCGTAGGTTAAAAATAAATTCCTGTTGTAACAAAGGAGGTAAGGGCTGGCACTGAAATTTGTACAAAAGTGCTTAAAAATGTGCTAAAAACGTCAAGGTAATCCTTCCACTTCTACTCAACACTGGGAGGTTTTCACTGGAGTTACTGGCCCAGTTTTCAGCATGAGGCTTCAAAAAGTGTGGATTTGCTGGGCAGGGTACAAAGCAGGGAAAGGTTCAGGGTGTGGGAAACATGATTCCTTACCTGGGGAGAGCGGGATAGCAAAGAATTGTGCTTCTTTCATCAAAGGAGCACAAGAACAGTGTAAAGAAACTTTCACTCAAGTGCATGGTACAGGAAGAAAATGAATGAGCATTTCCCCATTTTCCAGTGGGTATGGGGCAGCATTTCAACCCAGAAACGCAGATGCAGGAATTTTTGCCTTTAAAAATTGCTAAAAAAAGGAATTTTGCTGAAGTGAGCTGTTGTTTCTCCATCATTGTGAGCTCTTATGAGTAGGGCAGAGGATCCTTCCAACGCTCTGTGGCTGTGGTGTAAAACTGTGTCAGACTTAACCTTGTCCCTGTCAGAACCAACTTGATTTTGGAGTGGGATTTCAGCTTCCTCTGTGCAGCTGGGGCTCATTTTGCCATGGATGCAAATCCATGGGGGATGCTGGAGCTGTGGGTTTTTTACTTCACACAAATGTGAATAACTCCTGATTTTTCTTTTATTCCACATATTTATTCCTTTTATTAATTTCTGTTTCCTAACAGTTTTCCATATCTGTCTGTAACTTCCCATTTAAATCATTCCTCCACATTTTTCTCCTTCTCCAGCCAGAGGAATTCTTTGCTACATAATGCCCGAACCCTTGATAAAACCTCACGTTTTCATTTTAAATAAAATACAGCCTCACAACACCTGTTTTTTTAGAAATGTGTTGGCAAAGCTGAATGAGAAAGTTTCTTTTCTAAGCCTGTATTTTCCTTTTGCTTTACAGCCGAGTAATACGCAAAAAAATAGGTGAAGGAGGACCCAGAGATCTTCCAGGTGGTTCAGAAATTAATTTCTGATTTCAGTTATTACTCCATGAGTATTGATTCCCCTGTGTCCTGTCCCTCCATCCCTTGGAAACTGTCCCTCTCCATGTTCCTTGTTGGATCCTTCAGACCCTGCAAGGCCACAGTGAGGTCACCCCAAAGCTTCTCCTCTCCAGGCTGAACAATCCCAATTTTTTCAGCCTTTCCTAAATAAAAATTTTTTCAGCCATTCCTAAAAATGGTTTATAGTGATACAGAATTAAGAGTTTGACGTGCTTTTAGTCAGTATTTGGAAGCAGCTCCTGGGTTTGGTGAGGTAATGCAGGAATCAAAGACTTTTTTTTTTTTTCTTTTATGCTCTTTGGGATATCCAGATTTCATCCGCTGCTACGTGCAGATGTCATTGAACAGAAAAGTGTCAAGATGCCAAAATCCAAGATAAATTGACCTTCCAAACCAAACTTTCTGGGATTCTGTGGTGACCCACAGGTCACCACACCACACCACAGAGGCTGGTGATCCAGAGCCTCTCAGGATAAGAACGATTTGCACATATTTTACTTGTACAATATCTTACTGTTTCTGGGCATATTTCAACCTCGCAGAAGTAGGAATTTCCAGCTTTTCTTGCTTGTGAAGAATTTGAATTAACAGCATGACCTGGGGATCTTTGGGGCCTTTTTTTTTTTTTTTTTTCCTGCCCACCCTGTCAAAGCCCCACAAATGCCCTGTTTGGGGCTTTGAGTGTCAGCTGCATTTCGTGTGTCCGTGGTTGAAATCCACATGATGGTGGCCGTTTCTGGAGCCTGCAGAGGATGCTGCGGCCAGCGGCAAGCGGCTTCCTTGTTCTGAAATCCGTCCTTAATCACCCGTGAAATGAACTATGGGGAGTCTTGCCTTCGAGCTGGCACAGCCCAATAGCAGAGGGGTTTCCGAAATGTTTAGCAACATATTTGGAGACAGAACTTTCCCGTTCTTGACTCGGATGCTTCTGAGCGTTGGCTGCCGCGTGAGAAGAGCGCTTTAATACTGAATTTAGAAATCTTGTGGTTTCTCTTGGCACTGGGGGGGGGATGAAGCCCTGGTGCTTGCTGAGAGCGTTCTTTTTGTGTTTTAATTATCAGATACATGAAGACAGAGCCAGCTGAGCTCAGCTATTGTTTTTATTGCCTTTTTTTTTTTTAATTCGCCAGGAGAAAAGCGATAAATGTTTCTGGATCGTTCTCTCTTAACATGATCTGTGACTTGAAATCAGGAAAAAGAAGCCTGGAGAATCATCTGTTCTTTCTTCACGAGGAAATTCTATTCAGGGATGTGGGATATTAGGTTCACTTATGTTTTTTAAACGAAAAATGGCATTGTTGCAGACAAATCAATTCTTCCTCTTAGAGAACAGCAGCTTTTCTGGATCTCTCTTTTCTCTGAAAAATGCATATGGCAAACATCCCATCAGGTCTAATAGCACCTTTAAAAATATTAAAAAAATTACTAAAATATTTTTATTTATTAAAAATATTTTTAAATTATTTAAA
>WAAG01049998.1:42839-65550 GCA_013390105.1 Tichodroma muraria | reverse complement strand
TTTCAAATTTTAGCTACAACTTTAGAGCTCAACTGCCATTTCCTAAGAATTTTATTTTAAAACCAGCTCTCACTGAAACACTTTGAAACAAAAAATACCTTTTTCCCCCCGAAGTTTGCATTAAACCTTTCCCTAATCTCTTACATTATAATTCATATTTACATTATTTATGTTATAAATTTCTCAGTGTTCCACCTCGACTTTTTTATTAGAGGAGGAGAAAAAAACCTGATATTTTGTCCGTGGGAGTTTTTTGATTAAATTCTGGGTTTATTGACGTGGTAGGAATGGGGTGTTTTGATTGCTTTTGCACAGCGAAATGTTAATAATGCTTTTTTTTTTTTTCCCCACAAGATTTCATGTATCACCATTCTTAATGGAAAAAAAGCCATGCAAGTGAAATTATAGTGCTTTACCTGCCAATTTATGAAGCCACAATTGGGAAAAATTAGGAAGATTTGATTGAGTGCCAAGTAATGTGTCCAGTAACCACCTTCGTGATGATGTTTGTACCATACAAATCCCAAAAATCCGAATATGCACCAGCATTTAGAACTTTTAAGACCTTCTGTGTGTATTTTTCAATTGAATGGTGAGAGATGAGAACTTGGAAATTGAGACTCACGTGCTTTTGACCAAGGAAAACTGAGGTAATGGAGAAATTTGCCTGAAATTTTAGTTAATTGTTTTTTCACATTAAATATATTTTTTCAGAAAGAGGGTTAAACTAATTGACAGGACTACAAGAAATGTCAGTGTGAAAATGTGCTGGCTCTTCTTTTAGTGTAGGAAAACTGTTAGAAAGAGGAGAATATTAAAATTATTTTTCAATTAAGAAAGCTGGGAATTTGCTGCATCTTTTTGTTTACATAAATCACCAGAACCTAAATTTTGAGCACAATGGATGTTGCAGGCAGAAAATAAAAGAAATTGAAGCAAATCATGGGAAAAAAAAATCAAAGGTTTTAGAGGGTTCTCCTGAGCATAAAGTGCTTCGTGATTTTAAGTACTGACATAAATTTTAGTAATGATAAGATAAAGGAAAAAATATTAGTTTAAATAAGAAAAATAATTGTTGTTACTAATTTTTTAGGTCCTTCACAGTTCCTTAACAAGGAATGGAGCTTTTTTTTGTTGTTGAAATGCTTTAATTTTTCCCACTTCGCAAGGCTCTGTGAAGGATCCTGGGAGGGCACCTCACACAATTCTTACTTGTGCTCGTTTTAACTTTCATGATAAATCCAGTGTCTCTTGTTCTACATTAACCCTGTTGGAGTGGCTGTTTGGGGATAACTTCATCACTTCTCTGGTCAAACATGGCAACGCTTTTGTTTGTCAAACATGGCAAACATTGTTTGACACCCTCTATGATTTAAGCCAGGAAATGATGTCTTTGTAAATTGCAAAGAAATTTTCGTAAGGAAATGCAATTACCCAGACTAGAAACTGGCCAGAATATCACATTAAAAGCACTGTGTGTGCAGAAAGTTCTCAGTTGGCTTTTTTATCTGAGAGGGAGCTGAGGAATATTGTACAAGTTCACCTTCACAACGGATTGCTTTTGAGATTCTCATGTTTGTGGTGCCTCACACTATGAATTAGTGAATCCAATGCTGATTCAAAATAGATTTGCCGTTTTGCTGAAATGTTTCTTGCTCTGCTGCGTGGGCTTGTTTTGAGGTTTTCCTCTGAAAGTGACCAAATTTGAGCATTTTTAAAGCATCTTAGAATCATGGAATGGGTTGGGAGGGACCTCAAAGCCCATCCAGTGCCACCCCTGTCATGGCAGGGACACCTCCCACTGTGCCAGGCTGCTCCCAGCCCCAGTGTCCAGCCTGGCCTTGGGCACTGCCAGGGATCCAGGGGCAGCCCCAGCTGCTCTGGCAATTCCAGCCCAGCCCCTGCCCACCCTGCCAGGAACAATTCCTGCCCAAGATCCCACCCAGCCCTGCCCTCTGGCACTGGGAAGCCATTCCCTGCCTCCTGACCCTGCAGCCCTTGGGAATTGTCTCTCTCCAGGTTTCCTGCAGCTCCTCCAGGCCCTGCAAGGCCACCCTGAGGTCAGCCCAGAGCTTCTCCTCTGCAGGTGAACAATGCCAGCTGTGCCAGCCTTTCCTCCCAGCAGAGCTGCTCCAGCCTCTGCTCCTCCTGGAGCCTCCTCTGGGCTCTCCCCAGCAGCTCCAGCTCCTCCCTGGGCTGGGCCAGGGCTGGGCCAGCTCTGCAGGTGGGGCTCACCTGAGGGGCACAGGGGGACAGAATCTCCTCCTCACTGGGGGTTCAGGGCTGGGACAGGTCCAGCTCTCACCCACAGCACCCCCAAATCCTTCTCCCAGGGCTGCTCCATCTGCACATCCCAGCCTGGACTGGTCCCAGGGGTTGCCCCATCTCAGGGTCCGGACCTCACACTTGGTTTTGTTGAACCTTGTGAGGTTCACAGCACCTGGTCCCGAGCCTGTGACTTCACTGAACAGGGATGAAATCCCTGCTAAGAGTGGCATCAGCACAGCCTGCAGTGGTCTGGATGTTCCCAATTCTCCCTGCATCCGTGCTGTGTTTTACCTCAGACAGGAGGGGCTGGATCTGGCTTTGATCAATATGTTTCTAATTTTTGTTCTAGCCTGAAGATTCTACTCTTACCATGTTATGATAAATATATTTCACTGCATTCTGGTAAATCTTCTATTTCTTAAGACCAAAGTTTTTTGGTTTGGAATTCTGTTTCCTAATGAAATCTGTTTCATTCCCATTTGTCCCATGTTTTGGCTTCAGGTAGCTTTTTGAAGTCAAGAAAGGTTATGAATTGAAAATATTACTTACTAGATGGGAAAAAATTGAAATAAACTGTTCAAAACAGGACAAGTTTTTGCTTTTCAAATTTAAAATTGAAGCAAACTTCTCAACTCTCCTCGCATCTCCCCTGGAAATGCCCTCCCTTGCTGTAACTTTGTGGTCTTGATGATATTCACAGAGAAGCTGATTTACTGAGTAAATAAGTTCTTTAGGTTTGCAGTTTTGGAACATGACCAGTGTGTCTGAACCCAGGTCTCAGATTTTACTGGCATTTTGTTGGCAAACTAATTTTTTGGAGTCCTTTCTTATTTGGGTATGTTTCCTGACACCTCTGCCTGTATGGTACTGTGTTTTAAGATTCTTTTTCTTTCTATTTTTCAAGAGGAAAAGCCTATAAAGACAGTCAAAGGACTAATTATAAAATATCAGGTATAAAAATAGAGAGACAAGAAAATTACCAGCTGAAAAATGCAGTGGGCAGGGTAAAAAAGGAGGATTTCCTGGTAGAGTTCTGTGCAGCAGGCCCTGGTTCTCAAAGCAGTTCCACCAGCAAAGCATGAACCATTCCCAAGCCATAATACCATAATTTAAATCAAGCATGAGCACATGGGTGGTAAGAAAGAGGTGATTTAGTCTTCCCTTCTCTCCCCTGGCATCTTTTGCTGTTGTTTCCCCTTTGCCAACAGCAGCTTTCATTTATGGAGAGCTTTGAGGCAGCTGAAAAACAGCTCAGGTGGCTTTGCCCTGCTCCCAGCCCTCCTCCATCCTGCATTTTTCTCTGAAAATGAATTATTATTGCCCTGCTCAAGGATTTACCCACCCAGCCAAGGGATCTGTGAGCTCCTAACCCACGTCATTCCTTCAGGAGAGTATTCCTTGCTGGAAATGTCCTGTCTAGTTCAGGACAATCTTCTTTTTGTAGCGTTTCTTGAAGTAACAAGGAACCAGCTGTGCAAGGTTGCAGTGCTTTTTCAGCTTTCCCCATGGCTGGGATATTGTAATCCCTTTAATGCTTTTTCTCACTGCTGCAGGACTTTGGTGTATCCAAGGAGTTCAAGGAGAATTTGACACTAAATGGCCCTTTCTGTGCTAACTTTGCTGTGGGGAAACCCACTAGAAAGTGAAAGGAGCGATGAATTTTTGCATTAGAACAGAAGAGAGCATTCATGTCACGGGGTATTCTGGTAAATGTTTTTTTCTTGCTGGATTTAGGCACAGTTTTAAGTGAGATTTCTGTCATTTAAATCAGCCTGAGTTGGATTAACAGCTGAGGTGTTCTTGTCTCACCTGGGGGTGTCAGTCTTCTGGGAGCACCTGGTTGTGTATAAAATGCCTCGTGGAATAAAATTTTCCTCATGGAAAGTGGAAGAGGGAGAAATGTAAATATTTAGGCTGGTAAGAGTGTGTGAAAATGGCTTTAGGATCCTGCCTGGGAGATGAGATTCCAGTGAACACCACTGAGGCTAAGTCACTGATTTAATAGTTGCAAAGGCTAATTTCTGACTGATTTCAGCCAAACCTAAATGTCTGCTGGAAACACCAGAGATGCCAAGTTTCTGTACGTTTTCTGGAGTCAGGAATCACTCAGAATCCCTGAAGGTCTCTAGTCCAACCTCCTTCTTTTAAGCAGGGTCGACAGTGAATTCTGAGCAGCTTGAGCAAGGCTTTTTCCAGTCAGATCTGGAAGAACTCCACATCCTATTCCAGTGGTTAGTTATCCCCACAGTTCCGTGTCGCTCACAAACTGGATGGATGTGCGTGCCATTTCCTCCCGTGTTCCTCCTTTCCTTCTCCTCTCATTAAAGATGTTAAGATATTAAATAGAGCAAATCTTGGACAAACGCCTGGGGATCTGCAGCTGGACCCAGCCCACAGCTGGAATACAAACCAGGATTTTCAATCCCAGAATCCAGACACTTTCTCCTCAATGGCTTGACTTGGATACAGGGATGCTTGAAAGAACAGCTTGGAGATGTTTTCCCTCTTCATCTGGGACTACCCTGATGTCCTTGACCGTGAGGACAGGAGACCTGGGTGTGCCCTCAGCACTCTCAGATCCGTCCCTTCTGCTCTCACCGACTTGATTGAGCCAGGGTTTCTCAAGAGATTTATGAGATCAATTTCTTTCTACTGTTGGTGTTTCCTCTTCTTCCTGAACTCCGTGTAAAGTCCTGGAAGACTTTGTGGTGAAGACCTGGGCAAAGAATTCCTTGAGTGGCTCAGCCTTAGGTGTATCCACTGTGTTTTAGCCTCAGTCAGCTGAGAGCCCACATTTTCCTTCTTTTTTTTTCTTACACATTCCAGCGGAAGTTCTTGTTGCCATTTTTCTTCCCAATCTCTGCTGTAATTGAGCTTTCCATTCCCTGGATATTTCTGCATTTCTCCTTTGTAGTATTCCTCCTTGCTTCCATCTTTTTTTGTGCTTTCTTTTACACTCTTGGATTCCCTTTTTAGCCAAAGCAGACTCTGTTCATGTCCTTATTTTCCTCAGGATTGTGACAGGGTTATTTTGGTTTGTTGGAGTTTGTAAAGACCAGATCTTTTGAGCTTCTTTGCTCTTCAGAGATGCCACCCATAAAATCCCATCTACCAGGTGCCTGAATAAACTGAATCCAGGGTTTGTTCATACTCAAAACTTTCCCACATTTCCTGATTTGGTGGCTTTTACCAGACTTCCAGCGTGGTGTCACTCCCAGAAGCTGCTGCTTTGGGGTCAATAACAATGAACATTTATTTAGTATTTGATAGAATCATAGAATGGTTTGGGTTGGAAGAGACAGCAAAGATTGTCCAGTTCCTCCCCCTGCCATGGGCAGGGACACCTTCCACTATCCCAGGCTGCTCCAACCTGGCCTTGGACACTTCCAGGGATCCAGGGGCAGCCGCAGTTTCTCTGGGAATTCTTTCCAGGACCTCCCCACCCTCACAGGGAAGGATTTTTTCCCAATACCTAATCCAAACCTACTCTCATTCGTGGTGCCTTCTCCTTTAACTGTGGCCCACCAACCTAAAGAACTCTGGAATTCTTTGATTTGACTGAAATTCAAAGGGTTTTGTTGGGGGGGGTTTTGTGTGTGTTGCTTTTACAATAGTCTCTAAACAACCTATTAGAGAGTGAGATTTTTCAGGCAAGGAACTTGAAGGGAAGGGACAAATCTGGCCATAACTCTTGTGCCCAGGTATTTGAACATCTGGAATGCACTGCTGGCCGTGGTAATGCCTCTGCAATACTGTAACACAGCAGGATGCTTTAATGAGAGTTTCAACCTTAAACCCACAACATCAATGAAATTTATAGTTGTGAACATTATTCAAAGGTAGTTTTGGGGGTTTCAGTTCCCATTTTATGTTCATATAGGATGAAAAGTCGTCGTGTTGACGGGCCAGAGTCTTCCTTACACTTGAAATTTCTAGAAAATAATTAAATATTGTTTATTACTCTTGACTGCACTCTTAGTATGCACTACGGGGTGGGGAGGACGGTATTTGTATAAAAAACTGTGCTAGAACCTCTCTCTTACTATTTCAGCTTTAATATTCTTGAATGCCAAAAGTGCCTTGCTCACATTTTGGAAAATACCACAAAAATGTTAAAAGAAAAAAAAAAGAAAAATTTACATAAAATTCCAGTATCATCTTCTGTGATCATATAGATGCCATCTGATATTTTTCCTGATGGGTAAATTTATTTTCAGACGTTTCATGTTTCCAAAATCTTGTATCTCATTGTGGTCTTTGGAATTAATAAACAGAGCAAGATGGCTAAAGAGCACCAAAATAAAAAATAAAAAAAATAAAAAAAAAAAAGTGGAGAATTTCTTGAAGGAAAAAATTTCGGGGGGGAGGAAATGTGGTGAACACTGTGATTAAGCCACTCTGCAGAAAAACGAAATTGTTAAGTCTGCAACTGATTAAGTTGAAAGAAAAGAAGGGAAGTCAATATGTAAAAAAGTGCACGTACAGTTAATCTTTCTGGTAAGGAAAATCCAAGTTGTTTCTCCCAGAAAAGAAAAAAAACCCACCAAACTACCAAGCACACACCATGTACAGAGCTCTGAAGCTTGGGGGAAGGCAGGCAGGAGGCTGTGTGGAGATTTTTATTATCATTGGCTTCATGTTAATTCCAGCACAATCTCAGGAAGCAGTAAAAATCAATCTGTGTGTCTCTTGCTGTATCAGTCTGGGAATTAACAGCTTCCCCATGTTGTGTCCTTTAAAGGATTTCTTCGTGACCCTTAAAAGTCCAACCTCAGTCTCTCCATGTAATAAGTTGGTACCTGCTGCCAATTCTCCAAGAGCTGCATCATCTCTTCTCCTAATTGTATCTCTTTGGTGTAGAAGCCTGTGTTTTGCATTCCTAATTAGCTTTTTTCCTGCTCTGTTTATTTTCCTCCCCTCATGGCAGCACACGATTTTTATTTTTTTTTCGTTATTTAAAGACAGATACGTGAATGGAGAAGCAACAGAAATCTGTGTGTTTCAACAAAGCCTGTAATCTCTTCCAAACTGTGGGTCCAAGTCTAAATTAGATTTTGATGTTGTAAAAGCGTGGTCTTGGTGTTGTAATCAGGCTGCTCCCACAGGACAGGGGTGAAACCTCCTGAGCTTTGCAGGATTTTCCCCCTGAGGGGCTGGAGCATGTCCAGGGAAGGGAAGGGGCTGGAAAACACAACCTGGGAGGAGCAGCTGAGGGAGCTGGGCAGGGGCTCAGCCTGGAGGAGGCTCAGGGGGCCCTTCTGGCTCTGCCCAGCTCCTGCCAGGAGGGCACTGAGGGGGGGTCGGGCTCTGCTGCCCTGTCCCGAGTGACAAAATGAGAGGAAATGGCCTCAAATGGCCCCAGGGGAGGCTCAGGGTGGGGATTGGGAAAGAAAATTTCCCTGTCCGAGTGGTCAGGCCTTGGGCTGAGCTGCCCAAGGAGGTTTGGAGTCACTGTCCCTGGCAGTGCTCAGGAGGAGTCTGGGGTGGCCCTTGGGGACAGGGCTTGGGGTGATGCTGGTGGGGCTGGGGTGGCACTGGGTGGTCCTGGGGGGCTCTCCCAGCCTCGATGATTCGGGGATTTAGTGTCAAGCGGTAAAATTTACTGCTAAGGGTGGTGGATGGGTGGGCCTGCTCTCAGCATGTGGTCCAGAGTGTCCAGAGCAGACAATTATGAAGGTGTGTTTCATGGAAGGTGACTGGCAAAGAGGTTTTCTGGCTGTTGGCCTTTGGTGACATCTCCATGACTCGGGAATAATGTGGGAAAACATGGTGGGGCCTGGTACAGCTCCTGCTGGTTTGTGTGTCCCTTCCCATGGCAGGGGATGGAACTGGATTATTTTCAAGGTCCCTTCCAACCTAAACCATTCCAGGACTCTGTGATTTGTAGTTAGCAAAGGCATTTGTGATCCAGACTTCACTTGGGCTTTCCAATAACCTAATCATCATGGAAGCAGAATCAGAGAATCCCAGATTCACTGGGTTGGAAGAGACCTTTAAAATCATCGAGTCCAACCCAGCCCTAAAACCTCAGCTAACCCCTGGCAGCGAGTGCCACATCCAGTCTTTTTTTAAACGCACCCAGGGATGGTGACTCCAGCACCTCCCTGGGCAGACAATTCCAGCACTTTATCACCCTTTCCGTGAAAAACTTTATCCTAACATCCAACCTGAATCGAATTCGGCGTTTGGAAGATACTCTGAGATCTCTGGGTTTCTTGCTTTTCGGTGCTGCCACAGTTGCTGATGTCCCGTTCATCAGTGCGTGGAGCAGGAGCAGTGAGTGGGTCCTCATCTTGTCACCAGCACAAAGACATTGTGTCTGTGGGACACTCACAGCTGTCCCTGCTGCTTATGCACTTCCTCAGTTGCAGAGCTTGAAACAGCTCCCAGACCCATCTGAAGTCCAGGGGAAATCATTGTGAATGGTACTTCTTTCTCTGATTTGGGCTGCCCTTACCCCTGAGACAAGATTGCTTTTATAGGAATGAACAACATGATGTTTGTGCCTGTGGGAGAAGCAGATTTGTGGGCTGGACATCACTTTTTGGGCTTACCTCACAGGCAACATCTTGAATATGTTTTATCTCTTAAATAGCTGTTCCTGAAAACGTGAAATGGAGGAGGTTCGTGGTACAGTTCAGATCTGTTTAAAAGTTCCTTGAACGAAGTTCTCACAGTAGGGTTTTTTCTTCTTTTTTTTTTTTCTTTTAAGTGTAGCATTGACTCATTTGGTGGTGTTAAAGTGCACTTTCTACTTATCCCCAGAGGAAAGTTAGTATTCTTTTAAGTGAAACTATTTTAAAAGCAGAACACAAACCTAAAATAAGCCAGTGTTCTCTAGAGCTCTCAGAAGGTGTAGATTTATTTACTGTAGTTAAATCATAATTAGTTCTCAGGGGATAGTGTATCTTTTAAACTGCTTTATTGCCACCATATTGGTTTTCTAAATAATCAGAAACTGCTGCTCTTATATTTTGTAGTATGAACAAAAATTCGCTGTAAGTAGAAACAAATGTTTAGAATTGCTGGTTGTCACTTGCTGAAGATAGGGACACCAAAAAAATGAGCACTTGAGGGAGAAGTGAATACAAAACCTGTTTTATCAGCACTTAAATGAACTATGGCTCTGACTTACTTCAGCCTAACAGATAAAATAATGTTTTGCATTCTCGTTTTTCAGCCAATCATTTCTTAATATTCTAATGGGTTTGGATCGGGGCTAAACGTTGAGTTAAAAAAATGGTGGTGCAACGTTAACATAAAATATTACCTGATATTTAAGCCTTGATTTTCATGAATGTAGCTTAGTGTTACAGCTGATAAGCATGTGGGGTTTTTGGTTTTTTCCCTAATTGGCAGGTTAATGTTCGAGTTGCCTGAGGAGATGGGTTTAATAGCAGTGGCTGTTCGACAAACACAAGGAAAAGGTGAGTAGATTTCCTTATTTTACTAACAAATCCGTATTAAATACACAAAACAGGACATTTTGCGATGCATTATGATCATTTTCGATAATATAATCCATAGAATAAGCCGGTCCTCTTCTCCTCCCGCTCAAACTGTGGATTCAAACTGAAAACCCAGAAGTTAATAAGAGACCAAAGTAAACATTTTCAGGATGTTTGGTGGCTTT
This sequence comes from Tichodroma muraria, assembly GCA_013390105.1. Taxonomy (NCBI): domain Eukaryota; kingdom Metazoa; phylum Chordata; class Aves; order Passeriformes; family Sittidae; genus Tichodroma; species Tichodroma muraria. Next base: position 55,649 of record WAAG01049998.1, on the reverse strand, counting down.
TGCACAAATGATTTAGTGGTCTCCTGGTTCCTGCCAAAAAAGTTTCGCCAGTCACGAAAACTGCCATCAGTACACTCAGTGTAACACAAGTCAGAGCTCCAAATGGAAACTGAAACTGGGTTAACTGGAACAAGACTGGAGCTTGACTTGCTCTGAGATTGAGCCTGCAGGACCTGCCTGAGCAGATAAATGTAAGCAAGTCGTGTTTCTTGCCCAGAAAAATGCTGGCACTTCTTTAAAAGCCACATTTATTCTACTGGAAGAGCGGAGTGTGTGGCCCAAGAAGCTTTTCCAAGCACAAATCCTTGGAAAGATGATTGCCTGGCTTTCAGGGCGGGTCAGAGTTTGGATGCACTTCTGGGTGCACACAGAGCATCTTCACAAATGCTTCTCCACTTGAACAAAGCGAGATCTTTTGAAATGTGTGTGTTAGCTGAGACCAGGGAAATCCTGGAAGCAGGGGATTTAGGACGTGCTGGGAAATTGAGTAGCAGCTTGTACTTCAGAACCTCAGAATGGAATTATAGAATGGCCTGAGTTGGAAGAAGACATTAAAGATCATCTTGTTCCACCCCCTGGACACCTTGCACAAAACCAGGTTGCTCAGAGCCCCATCCAACCTGGCCTTGAACACTTACAGGGTTGGGAATATTAAAAAAACTCCAGGTTTTTTGAAGAAAATAGCTTTGCACTTTAACCCTTTTTCTTTCAAAATTAATTTGGAAACTCCATTAAAGGACTTTTGGTACATTCTTGGATGGATACCTTTGAATCTTTCTCTTTAGTTGTTGTCTACATTCACAAAGTGATCTTTTTTTTATAAATATTCTTTTCTTGAATTGAAGTTACTCTTTTTCCTCTCCCTGCCCAGGTCGTGGTGGAAACGTTTGGCTCAGTCCCGTGGGCTGTGCCCTGTCCACTCTGCACATCTCCATCCCTCTACATTCCAACCTAGGCCAGAGAATTCCTTTTATCCAACACCTGGTGTCCTTGGCAGTGGTAGAGGCAGTCAGATCCATACCAGGATATGAGGTATGTCCTTCTAATTCATCTCAAAATTCCTGGTCCCATTTCCATTAAATTCACATTTTAGCTGTGTCTTTTCTGTGTAGAATGGCTGAATGCATAATTCAGTTCTTCAGCACTAAGAAGAACCTAAACTTAACCTTCCTAATGTTTGATTATTGATATGTTTGAAGAAATCCAATATCCCTAGGATGAATATTCTTTTACTGAGCTGATCAAATGCACTACACTCATTTCACTCTTAATCTTATGAAACTTAAGCCTCAATCCTCAGCAGTAAAGAAAAAGTCAATTTTGTTTGCCCAACAATGGAGATGATTTGTTTTGATTTTGAAGGAGAATAAGGAGGAGGGAAAAATGAATAAAACTGACAAATCCTTTTCTGCTTCTTTGTTGGTGCTGTTTCAGTGGTCACTTTATCCCTTTTAAAGGATTTTTCCAACCCTTGTTTAAAGTTGAAAACTGATTTCTAAAGCAAGAACTGAGGAGAATTGCTCTCGAGAGGGAATCAAGTGTCCTGTCATCAGTATTAAAATGAAGAACCAGTCTTCTTTATCACCTCATATATCTCCTTTTTAATGTAACCATTTCCTAATATTTGCTAACTATAAAACTTTGGTATTTTACAGAAGTAGTTAACTAAAGCATATGTTTCCTATATTACAGAAAATCAATGACTTATACACATTTACACATGAACTTTATTATAGTGGCACCCAGTAGCTTTGCTGGAGTTTAGGGTCTGTCAGCCTTTCTACTAAAACCTTCTAAATTCAGTGCTTCATAACCTGACTGGAAAAACAAAATGCTTCAGGCCAAAATTTGCAATATAAAATATTTGGCTGGAGTGGATAATTTGACCACGTAGAAACGAAGGACAAGAGTTAGTTTTATAAAATACAGGGATGGCAGGGGAAGGAGCTGATTTATGAATGGAGGTGGTTTTGCTTCTGTGGGCCTGCCCTGAGGTACTGTGGCATTTTTTAATTTTATTCCGCTCAAGAGGAAAACGATGACTGAAATACCAAATATTGATGTAAAAAATGTGGATCAATAATGTGTGTACTGTACTGAGCATTTGGACAGTAAAGAGTTTTCTGTGACCAGGACAGATCTGCTGAACCTGAGGGGTCATCAGCCCTTGGAAGTGGGGGCAAAACAGAGTTAAGGGTCTAGACTCAAATATGTTACAGCAAGAAAATTCAAAAATTTATGAAAAACTCAGAGCTTGAATTTCCCCTTGAGACTCAAGCACTGCAAGGCTTTTCTTTATGTCCATGTCATGCCAACTGCAGCAGCCATGAACAGTGGGATGATCTACAGATTATCCATGGAATCATGGAGTGGTTTGGGTTGGAAGGGATCTGAAAGATCATTCCAACCCCTGCCATGGGCAGGGACACCTCCCACTGTCCCAGATGCTCCCAGCCCCAGTGTCCAGCCTGGCCTTGGGCACTGCCAGGGATCCAGGGGCAGCCCCAGCTGCTCTGGCAATTCCAGCCCAACCCCTGCCCACCCTGCCAGGAACAATTCCTGCCCAAGATCCCACCCAGCCCTGCCCTCTGGCCCTGGGAAGCCATTCCCTGCCTCCTGGCCCTCCAGGATTTGTGGTGGAGTTTGAGCTGTCTGGGAATCACTGGATGAATCCCAGTTCCCATCCCATTGTCCATTTTCCATCCTCCATCCTCCATCCATTCCATGCTCTAGCTGAACATGACCCCTCAGAAATGAGGCATCCTAAACCCCAGCTTAGTCTTGGGAAGCCAATCCCAGGCTGGGGAATCCTGAGGGACACGAGGAGCAGAACCTGGGGAGTCTGGGCACCCTGGGCCAGGGTCTGCCCACCCTGCCAGGAACAATTCCTGCCCAGGATCCCACCCAGCGCTGCCCTCTGGCCCTGGGAAGCCATTCCCTGGCTCCTGGCCCTGCAACCCTTGGGAATTGTCTCTCTCCAGGTTTCCTGCAGCTCCTCCAGGCCCTGCAAGGCCCCCCTGAGGTCACCCCAGAGCTTCTCCTCTGCAGGTGAACAATGCCAGCTGTGCCAGCCTTTCCTCCCAGCAGAGCTGCTCCAGCCTCTGCTCATCCTGGAGCCTCCTCTGGACTGCTTCCAGAAGGTCCATGTCTCAGCTTATCAGCCAGGCATTGTTTTTAGGATGGCCACAATTAGACTCTGCTGAACCAGCAGCAGCAAATGCCTTTGTCGTGAGTCCTCCCAGAGCAGATCTGAGGGCTCAGTCAGAAGTTCCCGTGTCAGATGTTAATGCTGAGGGTGCAAATGGGCTTTAAATCAAGAGGATGCTTTGCTCTCCCATTTTGAGAACAGCAGAGTCCCTCTCTAGTGAGGGAAGACAAGAACATGCTCCATTTCCAGCGTGTTTTGTGACATTTCGTGTGGTACCCGCTGAACCCGCTCCATGGCAAAGTCATGAGAACACCCAGATGCCTCAGTTGTTCTTGCTGCTTGTTGTCACTTCAGTCACAGAGCTACTGTCTGGTGTCTTACAGGTGTGTGCTTCCCCCTGTGGAAGCCCTTTTAGCCCTGGGAACGCCATTTCACCGTGTCATACCTCCCGTGTCTCCAGAGGCTCCTATAAACCTTTCCCCAGTGCGAGGAGCCAAGTTCTTTTCCATAATGAATACGAGTTGGTGATAACTTTCCCTCAGAATGCTTTGATAGCAAAATCAGGTAGTATTTCCTGTCAGTGGATGTGTCATGGACTCCTCCCTGGCTTTTAAATCTGCCAGGAAAGTAGACACAGACCCAGGTGCAGCTTTCACACATGCTGTAAAGGGATTTCATCCCCTACAATAGGAGGGAATGCGACTCTTGTAGGCCTGGAGCACGTCCCATAATTTGCCCCCGGGGATGCAGCAGTCATGGGCAGTGTTTCAAACTGCAGGGAGCACATTTGCTTTCTTTCTGTGTTTAAGTAGCCAGTGCAAAGTTCACCTCAGCCCTGTGTTTTCGACAAAAGCTGCTCCGTGGGGCTGGGAGGTTGTGACACAGCTCGGTTTGTGTTTCCAGCCCCGCTGGGAACTGGGATTTCTCCTGTCTGCTGAATTTCCTTTCCAAAATTCAGGATGTCACTGTCTCCTTGGCTGGTCCCTGCAAGGTTCCTCAGGCAGGGTTACATTTTCAGTAGCGTTTGTGGAGCACTTCAGCAGATTCTCGTTGTGAGGAGCAGTTGACAGCAGCACATTGGGTGTGGCAAAGAGGCAGAGAAAATTCTCCTCCTCTGCCCTGCTCAGGTGAGCGCCACCTGCAGAGCTGGCCCAGCCCTGGCCCAGCCCAGGGAGCAGCTGGAGCTGCTGGGGAGAGCCCAGAGGAGGCTCGAGGAGGAGCAGAGGCTGGAGCAGCTCTGCTGGGAGGAAAGGCTGGCACAGCTGGCATTGTTCACCTGCAGAGGAGAAGCTCTGGGGTGACCTCAGGGGGGCCTTGCAGGGCCTGGAGGAGCTGCAGGAAACCTGGAGAGAGACAATTCCCAAGGGCTGCAGGGCCAGGAGTCAGGGAATGGCTGCAAACTGAAAAATTACAAGTTTAGATGGGATGCTGGGAAAAAATCCTCCCCTGTGAGGGTGGGCAGGGGCTGGGCTGGAATTGCCAGAGCAGCTGGGGCTGCCCCTGGATCCCTGGCAGTGCCCAAGGCCAGGCTGGACACTGGGGCTGGGAGCATCTGGCACAGTGGGAGGTGTCCCTGCCCATGGCAGGTGTGGCTCTGGATGGGTTTTGAGATCCCTTCCAGCCCAACCATTGGGTTGGTTTCTGGAATTCTCTAGAAACTATGGAGTGATGAATGAGCCATAAATGTCTCTAAATGTCTGTTTTTTTTTTCTTTAGGACATTGAGCTGCGAGTTAAGTGGCCAAATGATATTTACTACAGTGATCTGATGAAGCTCGGTGGAGTTCTGGTAAACTCAACCCTCATTGAAACAACATTTCATATTCTCATTGGTAAATGTCTATTTTGAAGCTTTCCTGTGCTGTTTTGGTTGGGTTTTTTTTCTGGAGGATTTTGTTATCAGTGTCTGTATCAGTAAAAATGGCAACGACGAGAACAAATAATGACAGCAGGCATAAGGAAATAAAGCACAACGTTAAATCCAGAGGAAGCACAGAAAGTAAATGTTTTCATTCTTCTTAATAATTCCATATGCTTGACAAGTAAAACATAAATGCAAGCATCTGGATTGGTGTAGTAGAGTTCAAAGCAAGAGCATTACATGGGAGAGGGAAATTGTCCTTGATTTATTGCAAAACCAGTGGAATATACTGAAAACTCCATCCTTTTTTTCCAATTTATGTCTTTTTTGTAACATGACAAATAGTTAAATGAAGAACATGCCTTTTAAATCTGAAGAAGAAGAGCTATGTACACAGAGTAATGTTTTAATTTTTAAATTATTGAGATGTTTTTATCATCTCTAGTCTGATAATCATAATTTGATAAGGAAGTTTTTCCCCTAATCAGCAGCATCCCAGGCCTGCTTAGAAACCTGCCAGGTTCTGGTTCCAAAAGTAATCGTCTCTGCTGTGTCTAAAAAATTGAAAGAAAATTCCTTAGCAAGTCTAAAAGGGTAAAGAAAATTATATTTGATACTTGAATGTAGCGCAAGTAAAGTATCCTGAAAAGATGGAGTGGTCATGATGTTGTTTCTGTCAAAGTTCTGTGATTTTAGAGCTGCAAGCAAGAAAGAGTTGGAGAAGTCACCTCCTTCTGTGAAACATGCCCAGACATGACGTTTTCTGTTCAATTTTGTACCTTCATTTTGTAAATAATCAACATGAACAGAATGGAAATTGCTCCGAAACTTAAGAAATCTCTCTGTGCCCCATCAAGCATTTACAGCTTCCGTGTTTTCCTACAGCCTGGTTAACACAAGGAAAGCAAAAATACATCCAAAAATAGTTCATTATATCAAGTATCTCTTAAGCACTTCACATATTTGGTTTGGACCTTTTGATTCTTACCCTAAATATCAAAATATTCCAGTTCAAATGGAGACTTTTTGTATCCATTCTCTCTGATATCCATCTGGTTCGTCTGAGTTATAGATAAATGTCCATTTTCTTCAGTCTGTTTTCACCTGGGAGCTTTTAAAATTGAAACTTCCTTGCTCTGTATGAATCCAAGGATCTTTTCCATCCTTCCAGTGCTGTGTTTCACTGGGAGCTGTAGAGAGGCTTCATGACATTTAAATTTTCTATTAGTAGGAGTGATGGGATTCAGCTTCCCCTACAGGAAAGGTGTGTCAGATCCATCCCCCCTTTTCCACGGTCATGCAGGATCCTTTCCTAGACAGAACCCCAGGATCCCTGAGGCTGGAAAAGCCCTCCCAGCCCATCCACTCCCAGCTGTTCCCAATGCCCCCTTGTCCCCAGCCCAGAGCACTGAGTGCCACCTCCAGGCGCTGAACTCGCTCTTTCCGTGGCACTCCTAAGAATCTCCCCTAAATGAGGATAATGGTGAAAATAAAAGGTCATCTCTGTGGCTTCACTGCTCCAAGGAGGAGCTCAGGAGAATAAGATCAAAGGCAAACCTGTGTTTTCACTGCTCAAGCCTTGCGGATGGCACGCTTCACGCTGAGACTTTTAAACACAGTTTAAAAAGAAACAAAACAAGAACACAACCAAGAAAACCCTTCTTTTTCAATCTGAAATTTAAAATTGAGGAACTTTACAGTGTTGGGACTTCTGGAGGAGGAGTTCTGAGAAGAATATTCCCCATTAATGTGAGGGCCAGACTCGGAGCAGGCGGAGGAGCCAAGCACCAGTGGAATGCAGGGGACAGCCAGCGAGCGTGAGCTGCGAGCGCTCCTCCGCCTCTGCTCAGGCACGTCCAGATCCTCATGGATCCACCACTGGAACATCCATCAGCCACATCAGCACTGCAGGGGCACTGCTGAATGCTCACTTCTCTCATGGACACTGCAGAGATGCCCCCAGAGCCCTGAGCACCTCGTGGTTCTCAAATCTCCTGGCTGCCCTCTCCCCTTTGCCGCGTTCATTCCCAGGTGTTGGAGGTTCAGCTGAGCTCCTCGTCCCAGGGTGGCTGTTGTGTCCCACTTTTTGGATTGCTGAGCAGTGATCTGAGGCTGCTGATGGACCCCAAGGCCCTGGGATGCCCTTAGTTGTCACGGTGTCTCTCTTCCCTCACCCCGTATTGGAGTGCAAACGGCTGAGTTGGGATTTGCTGACACAGCTCGTTGCATTTTCCAGTTCATTTTCCTTTATCTCTTTCCAGTAACCCATTTCAGCTCATTTCCACAGGACTGGTGTGTTGGGATCACCGTGCCTTGTTTGTGTGCATTCCCTGACTTGTTAAAAATCAAAACCTCCTTTTCGCTGAAGAGATCCTTCTCCAAGTTAATACAAATTGGGAATTATTAGTAGCAAATTTACAAATCAAGACATCTGCACCTCCTTGCAGATGGAGCTGCATCATGTCCAAACCTGATTGACAGACAGGGAGTTTTATCCCAAATGTCTGAGGAAAGAAAAAAAAAAACCCCAACAAATTATTAGGAGAAGAAAATAAACAGGTAATACAATATACTTCTTTACATCCCTCGAAGCCTGTTTCAGCAGGCTGCAGAAAAGGCCCCAGGAGCCGTATTTAAACAAGGGAGGCATTCTGCCAACTCAGAATTTGGGAATTCCAGCTGGAGAAATCTCAGCGAGAGGCTTGAGGCTTCTAAAGGATATGCTGTGGTGAGATAGATTAGGCAAACTGGAGTCTTACAAAGTTAAAATCAAATCTTCTGGGCTTTCCCAAGCAAGCCAAGCAAGGCTTATCAGCTGAGTGAAAAGTCTGGATTTTAGGAGAGGGCACTCATCTCACTGCAGTAAACAGAAAGGTCTCTGAGCTTAATTTTAGCCTGGGAGATAAAGTTCCATCTTAAGGCAGGATCAGTTGTTCTCTGAGTGGGCTGAGGACCTGCCAGCTTCCAGGGAGTGAAAGAAAGTCTCACATGGATGGTTTTGGAACCAGGATGCAGTTTGTCCTCTCCCAGCCCTCTCTGATGGGTTCAGCTGTGGTGGAAAGGCCGTGCTGGATTTGCCTCTGTAATTCTGAGGAGGCATTTTGAGGGCAAGGAGCAAAATCTGAGCTGAGAATTGTAATTACAGGAATAAGAAGATTCAGAGGTGTAAGAGACTGAATGCAAGCAGCTCTGGGAGCCTTCCTGAGGGATAATTGTACGGGGCAGGTGAATTAAGTGCTGCCTGTGGTGGTAACAAAGACTTTGTCTCTTTGATTGTGTCCTTCTCTTTGTCTTCTCCAGGCTTTGGATTTAATGTGAATAACAGCAACCCCACCATCTGCATCAATGATCTCATTGCAAAGTTTAACAGGGAAGAGGGGACAGAGCTGAAGCCTCTGAGTGCAGACTGTCTCATTGCAAGGACTGTGACTGTGCTGGAGAGGCTCATAGAGGTTTTTCAGGAGAAGGGGCCCAATGGAGTTCTTCCCCAGTACTACAAGTACTGGGTACACAGGTAAGAATTATGTTCTTCTCAAAGTTTCTTTCAATAGATTTGGTGGAAGAACTCCTGGGTATTTTGTCTATTTCCACAAAATTCCCTTTAATATGAGTGAATAATTTAAAATATGCTCCCAAGCAGGATGCACATTTTTCAGGGAGAATTAAAGTAGCACATAATAAATCAGTGAGCAGCATGAGTTAAAGAATGCTACCAGGTATTTTTACATGTATCATCTCCAAACAAAGGGAAATGGGAATGATTTGGTTTGAGATGGATAAGTTTGCTGTACTTTTAGGGGGAAAAAAACCCCATAGACTGTTTGGATTAACTCCAACTCCGTTCGTTCCACAAAAGGAAATTAAAGCAGGTAGAAAATGCTGCTGAAAGTCAGTCTGTGCAAAGAGCCAGTGAGGTGGGAAGTGAAATGTTCTGTTGAAGGGTGAAGCCTTTCCTGTGAGGCTGGGGAGGCCCTGGCACAGAGCAGCTGTGGCTGTCCCTGGATCCCCGGAGTGCCCAAGGCCAGGTTGGACACTGGGGCTTCGAGCAGCCTGGCACAGTGGGAGGTGTTGGGGTTGAACTTAAGGTCCTTTCCAACCCAAACCATTCCACGATCCATTTAATGATTCTGACGAGTCCTCTGAGGTGATTTTGGTGCCTTGGAGTGGCTCCCTAGAGCAGAGGCTAGACGAGATTAAGAGATTAAAAGGGGGCATTTATTAAAGGCCTTCCATGGATACACCTTGGGCAGTCAGGAGCCTCCCAGAGGCTTCAGCCGGGATGGACGATGGCCACGAGCTTTCCAGACAATTAAAAGTTTGGTCCATTTACATATCAGGGGGGTTAATCCTCCAATTACAGCTTCAGCTAATGAAGTTGTATTCCCCCAGTCTGCTGCCCCCAGCTCACTTTTGTTTGTACTTTTCGGGGCCTGAGGCTGTGGGGTGTCCCTGGATCTCAGGCCCAGAGGGATTGTTTGGCCTGACCAAAATGTGAAGGCTTTATGTGGAGCGTAGAGTTACGCACCGACGCAGTACAGGATCGGAAAAACACGGAAGCTGAAATCCTCAGGCGTCAGTTTGAAGCGCTGGGTGTGCATGGGTTGCTGACAGAATTCCCTCCGTTCCAGCGGGAAGCGGGTGCGGCTGCGCAGCGAGGACGGCCCGGTGGCCTGGATCGTCGGGATTGATGACTATGGATACCTGCAGGTGCACGAGGAGGGCAAGGGCGTGGAGTCTGTGCACCCTGATGGCAACTCCTTTGACATGCTGAGGAACCTCATCGTCCCCAAGCACTGACAGCCCACGGGGAACTCTTGAGCAGCGGGCACCCTCACCTCAGCCTGCTCAAGGTGGGAAGGGTAGCTGAAAGTTTGATTTTTCCTTCTGGTTTTCTGCTTTGTGTTTGCTGTGGGTAACTTGAGCAGCTGGAAGGAGGTGGGGATCTCACAGCTGAAGGCCTTTATTCTTTTCCTTAACTTTGAAACACACCTCTGTTGCCATTCTTTGTAAGGGTCTGTTCTTTGCAAGGAGTCTGATTGCAAAGGAGTATTTGTGGTGAACAGAACTTTCTCTTCATTTACACCCTGTACTGGAGAGACTGAAGTGGCTCAATATTTCCTTTTTTTTTCTTTTTGTGTGATTTAGCACCGTGCAGGACAATATTTACTTTTTTACTTTGTTTTGGTTTTTTTTAAACTAAATTCTGTTTTTCTGTGTTGTCTGCCCTAAAACCAGCTGGAACATCACATTTTCCTGAATTGCTGGGATCACCACTGTTCTTAATTCCAGGTCTGAGTGAAGATCCTTGCTGATTTGGTTCTTCTCTGTGTAGACCTGTACAGTAATTTACCAACCTGTGCTTTGATCTCAGGTCTGCAACTCTTAATGGCTGCCTTGAGTTTTTGGGAGAGTATTCCATCAGCACTTAGGAACTGTGCTTGATTATCCAAGTGATTTGCACTCTGCTCTCCTCAGTCAGTTGGATCTGAGTAAATCATCTCATCTGTCCTTGAAATCATGGTTTTCCAAGAGGTTTCAGCCCCTGGAAGAGAAACTCACCAGAGCAGTGTCACACCCAGGTTATTGCAGAATCCCATCTCAGGGGATGGAACCTCCAATGAATTTAGAATGTAGTGGTAATTATATCATTATCTCAATGAAGTTCAGTGAATAAATAAATGGAATAAATCAAATTCCCTGCTGCAAGCCACTACTCCAGTGAAAAAGAGAAATCACTCCGTTCCCCCGTGTCCAAATTCTCTTCCGTGGCTCTGTTGTCACCCCCTTTCCCAAGCCAGTGTCTGGTTTTGCTGCTAAGCACTAAAAGCAAGAGCTTTAACACCTGCTGACCTGAAAGCAGCTCATTTTTGGGGCTGCCTGCACATTTCCGGGTGGGGGAGCAGCCTGGGAATTCTCCTGGAGCAGCCGTGTGGGAGCTTGGCGGGGTTTTCTCCCAAGGAGACTTGGCCACCACAGCTCCCCAAACAATTCTGTGCCAGCCAGGTTTGTCCCAGGTGGGATGTGGCCACCTTGATTTCTTTTTTTCATGGTGGATCAGCCAAATTGGTTTCCAGAAAGGAAATTTCTGTCTGCTAGCCTGAAATGGGGGTTTTAAGGTTAAAGTTCACCTCATAAACAATCCAAACATTTTACATTGTTTCAGCACCAAAGCCAAGAAGTCTTAAAACAAGGAAACTTGTCTGTAATGGTAATTTTGACCAATCCTCACATATTAGGGTTTAGGTGGTTTGGCAGCAAGAGCAGAAATTAAATAGTCCCTGTTAAATCTAGGATTTTATGCTCCATCTCCCAGAAGATTTGTCCTGGTTGTCCAAACCCTGCTGGGTTTTTTTTTTTTCCTCCATTATCCAAATCACGTGAGGCTGTACACCAGCATCTCCTAGAACTGCACACACAGCTGTTAATTACCATAATTAATAAAATACACCAAGTTTAGGTTTTTCCCACCAGATGCTTTCAAAACTGCTTCGGGCTGAGAACGTTTGTCAGCCACCTTTGATATCAGAATTCAATATTAATGCATGTTGTAATCAACTGACACTCGAGTCTGGCTTAATAAAGCTTCTGTAAAAAGAAGAAACCATGTATTTATATATATAGATTTGTAAAAATTGGGGGTGCACATGCACACTCACATCTTCCTGCTGCATCCTTATTTATTTTCTGCCTTTTCCTTCTCGAGTAAACTGTGCTGCTGCAGGAGAGCAGAGCTCTGGTGCTGCTTTTCCAGCCACAGAGTTTCACAAAACTTCACCTTAACCCAGAATTTGTAGCTGGAACTGTCTCAGCTTTGGGATTTGCCCGTAGGAAGCACCTTTTGGGTTTTGTTCATGTTCCACAGAGAATGGGAAGTGCCTGGAGGGATTGAACAACCAGGTCGTGCCTCGGGCTGGGGCTTGAGTGGCTTCCTCAAAACTTCTCTTAAAACTTCCTTAAAACTTCCTTCTCCCTTCACTGGGGGCAAAAAAAAGATGGGGAAAAGGATAAAACGTGGGAATTTTGGAAGGGCAGGATGGGTTTGTAACGCTTCAGTGGCTGAGCAGCAGCAGAGGGATTTTTTAACAGCAAAATGCTGCAACATTTCCTGGTTGCTGTTGGTCCTTTTGTAGCTGCCTTAATGATGAGCTGGTTCTATTCTCGCTTGGAGTCATCAGGTTATTCCCAAAATTTTTGCACTGGGAAGAAACTTGGAGTGGAATTTCCTTGCCCCAAGGGAGAGCTCCCCAAATGTGGATGTGCCAGATCCCAGGGGGAGCTGTGGGAGCCACTTTGCCTTTTCGGTGGCCTCTTCTGGTGTCTCAGACTTCCAGCCTGGATTTGGATGAAGGATTTGTTGCTTTCCCTTCAGAAGAACCAAAGACAAGGAGAATTCCCGTGGGACAAGGAGCAGCTGGATAAAGTCCGTGTGGAAGAGTCCTTGGAGAAGCCCCTGACTCTGTCAGGTGGATGGGAAGCACAAGAGTCTGACTCTGCTGAACATGGCACGCCCAGGAAGCCACACCATTTTTGCAGGAGAATCCTTGTTTTCCTTGTTCTCCGTGTGTGACAGACAAATGTGGTGTGGGGTGTCCCTGGATGTGGGGATGGAGAGATCCAGCCAGCTCCAGGCCCAGGAATAATGCACTGAAAATGTTTCATTTCGTTCAGCTGTCTGGATTAGTAAAACACCTCTTCCATTGTGAGGCTGAGCTCATATCTTAAACTATTTTCTTGATGAAGTGCTTTCAAAAAACCCATTTATTACGATGTCCCTATTTCTGTGGCTTCTTTTTTTTTTTTTT